>NCQV01050064.1:0-16550 GCA_002740545.1 Lophocereus schottii
TTAAGCAGAAGAAAACAGGCAATGGATCATGTATACTTGGGGTGTTACACATACCGAGCCTAAATGAGATCCTCAAGGCAAGAAAAGAAGCGGTTTGCTGATGTTGGGCAAAAGAGACTGGAGAGAACCTCACTTTATGGTCAAATGGTACTCTCATCTCCGTGTTTAAATGCATTCATGTTTACTCTCATTGCTTAACCAATCATGCAAAAGCCATACGCTTGGAGGAGTCCTCATCCGCCACCACTTGGGGCAAAAATGCATGCACTTTGATCAAAAGGGCCTTGAAAATGGGTGCAACAGGGCTCTTTGGTAAAGGTGAGAAAGGGAAGATGTTTTAGGATAAGAAGAGCTAATTAGCCTCAGGTTAAGGAGTAAGAACACTTTCCACAATATGGACATGGAAACAAAACTCTACTTCACACCCTCAACTCACTTTGAGCGATTCAAGAAAGGAGACGATACGATTTGGAATGAAAACCATTTTGCCAAGCACCTTATTTACAAAGGTTCTCTTTTTTCTCTTTTTTTTTGTTTTTTATTTTTGCATAAACGGAGGCTTGCTCTTGTTTTTTCCCCCCGTCATTTCACTTGTTTTCTTTTCCTTTTTTTTTTGCAAGCTCACACCAAGGGACTTGGTGCTAGCCACTTAGTTAAGGGCACTCTGAGTTCCCTTCTTTTCTCTCTTCAAACACAAATGTCCACAACATACACCCAGGGATGATCTAACTCAAAAGCAACCTCATAATCATGAAAAGTGCTGCTCCACTAACCTTAAAGGTATGAGGCTAAGAAATGTAAATCTGCCAAGGATGAAATAAGTGTGGGAGCAACAAAGATGGACACGGCTCAATGTGGGTGAGAAAAGGGGTCTAAACATCATTTAGGTGCTTTTTAGGCTGTATGGCTTAAACAACAAGGAATGCCTCAATCATATCAAATGGTACGCTGCCTAATGTGGTTTTAGAAAGGAACTAAGCCAAGTTCTAGCATTACAATCAAGGGTGATCCACACAAGAAGAAATAAAAGAACCACTAAAGTTGAGTGTCACATAAGGGCTCAAAAACTCACGAATCAAGTTACCCCGATGATAACTATTTAGCTTACGAGACAACCACTAGCTAAATTACTCCAAATTAAGACTAAAAGAGCCTCAAAAGCAAAGGCATGCACACAAGGCAAAATGATTGCCACATGAGCTCTCACTACCATGCTCCAACAACTAAAACCAAAGCCACAACCCAAGTGTGCAACCAAGCCAATCGATCAACAATTTACGCCGTGTATTCACATCATATAAGGGTTTTTTCAAAAACAATTTCAATTTTTTGATTTTTTTTCCGAAACAAAGAGAGATCAACAAGAAGGAAAATGAAGAGTAGGGTAAGCGATGCACCTTGCAAGCTCAATGTTGCCCTTCTTGACATTGCTTCTCATGATCAAAAAAAGAAAACAATTGTATATATAATGTGAAGAAAGATTCTACATGCTCTACTTATGCAAGGCCTAAATGTGTAATGATTCCTAAAACTGCAGCTAAATGAGTTACCTATGTATGAACACCTCTCAATTTTTTTTTTTCATTCATTCACCAATCATACCATCGAGTAAATCCCACCAACACCTTAATCAAACCAGCAAAGTCCCAAGAAATACTCCCCAATGACAATAAGACAACCCATTTTAAGAATCTCTTGGACCGCAATGCTTAACTCCCCATGCTTAGGATATGCATTATCCCCAATATATAACCACGTAAAGTGTACAAAGGGTAGGTGAGGGGGGAATTTGCAAAGCATCAATTGGGGCCGGGGGGCGACTAGGCCTCCAATCGAGCAAAGGGTAGGGCCAAGCGTGGTGCTCATATGCATAGTAAACATTATGCTCCAAGTTTTGTTGCCAACAATCAAACTCCATTTGCTAATGAAGCAACTCTTGTTGGGCTTGAGCGTGTTGTTATTGATGCTCTTCAATTACGTAGATCCTCACGTTGAGGTGAGAGAAGTGTTCATCCAAATATTCATAGAAATGGGCTTGTTAATGCCCGAGGAGCCCACAGCATCGCGGCTCCCAGTTACGGGGGGTTTCAAGCATCTCCTCAGGTGGAGCAGAGCCCAAACATCCGGCACCTCCCTTACCTCCTCTGACACCCCCTTCTCTGGGTGAAGAGTCATCCTCATCCGTACGAACTCTTACAGGAGAAGAACCCACCTAATTAATCTTGGCTTCACTTCTTTTTTCTCCATTAGGTGCTTGATGGCGGAAGGAACAGTGTAAACTATCACCTTGGACCCCAGATGATATTGCTGAAACTTCTCAAAGGCAAACACCATCGGTAACATTTCCTTCTCAGTGGTGGAGTAGTTCGTTTGGGCTTCATCGGGGGTCTTGCTTGCATAGTACATCACAGATGGCTTTTTGTCTGTCCATTGACCCAAGACTGTACCCGCATTGGAGTCACTGGCTTCACACATTAACTCAAACGGTTGACTCTAATTAAGTCACTGGATTATGGGAGCCGATATTAAGGCTCCTTAATCCTATTAAAAGCTTCAAGACACTCGTTAGGAAATGCAAAAGGGGTATCTTTGGCTAAGAGTTAGTTGACAAATTTTGCGATCATGAAGAAATGTTTGACGAAGCGAAGGTCAAACCCCGCATGACCAAGGAAACTCCTCACCCCTTTAACATTGGTAGGGGGTGGCAACCGCTCAATTACCTCCACCTTAGCTCGATCCACCTCAATACCCTTATTAGACACGAACTATCTAAGAACAACCCCCTACCATAAGGTGGCATTTCTCCTAATTCAAAACCAAATTGACTTCCTCGCATCTATGGAGCACCTTAACCGAGTTTGTTAAACACACATCAAAGGTAGCTCCATAGACCGAGAAGTCATCCATGAAGACTTCCATAATGTTTTCCACACGCTCAGAGAAGATGGCAAGCATGCACCATTGGAAAGTAGCGGGGGCATTTCATAAGCCAAAAGGCATTCTCCGGTACGCAAAGGTACCATAAGGGCATGTGAATGTCGTCTTCTCTTAATTGCTCGGATGGATAGCGATTTGAAAGAAATCTGAGTACCCATCTAAGTAATAAAAGAAGGAATGTCGTGTTAGCCTTTCCAACATTAGATTAATGAAGGGGAGCGGGAAATGGTCTTTGCGGGTGGCATTGTTGAGTTTCCTATAGTCAATATGCATCCGCCACATGGTCACTGTTCTAGTGGGAATCAACTCACCTCTCTCATTTTTAACAACAGTCATACCCCCTTTTTGGGAACTACTTGTACTGGTTTAACCTGCTCACTATTCGAGATAGAGTAGATGATCACGGTGTCGAGTAGTTTAACAGCCTCTTTCTTGACGACATCTATCATGTTGGGGTTTAGCGTCTTTGTAGTTGTCTAGAAGGCTTATAGCCCTCATCAAGATGTATTCTATTGTATGATAGTTCTGAGTGAAAAATAAAAGCCGCAAGCGTATAGGTTTCGCTGTAGTACTGGAGGGTCGTCTCCACAAGGACAAGGATGAGATTAAGGTCACTAAATACGAAAATAACTAATGTAGCTTCATTTTGAACTAATTAAAATAATAAACAGCAAAAACTATCTAAATAATCGCTAACTATTCAGATTGATTTCATAGCCCCTAAACAACTTATAATCATATGAAATAGTAAAGCTAGATACGCTAACCCCATCTTCTCAACTAAGCATGATACATATGGGGTGTCCTAATCAGAATTCAAGGCCAACCTAATGCAAAATCCACCTAACTCTTTTAAGCATGGAAATAAGAATGCACACACAAAAAAAAAACTCAGAAACACATAACATAACAGAGGAAGGAATAATGAGCATTCAACCTAGCAAACCAAAGTTTTGTTTGATCACCTGAGTTCTCGCAAAATCCAAGTTAACATCTCCTAAACTAAAATCCAACAACATTCAGCATCAACACTGCCCAACCGAAGAAAATAGAATAGGCAGAACAAAGCACTACTAAGGTAGCAGGGTAAGATGTATCCTTGGGTGCCCTAGCACACAGCTCGACCCAGGAGCAAGGGATGGGGAGTCTAGGATATTCCAACAAAGAAAGCAAACCATAAACAAGACTTCCAAGCTTGTCAAAAATCATAAAGTCACCATTTCGAGTTCACAAATAGAGAAGGAAGATAAACATGGGCAATCGATTTAATCAACATTCAAGAAAAATTTAAGGCTACAATTCGTAAAATAAAGAATTATAATCAAAACCTCAATAGATTCAAGGCCAAATTACATGAAATCACAACTCAAATTAAAACTAACTAAACCCTAGAAAAAAACCTAATGCTTCAGATTCACGCCTCGTCCTTGGATTTATACCCAAGCCCGTTTAATCTTAACCCTTGATTTCTTCCTGATGTGGACGGTGCTGATGGGGATGACAATGTAGGTGTGTTGGATATTACTGCGTGAGTCTCGTGTGGTGATGCTGCTGGTTGGAGTTCAACCAAGAGAGAGAAAAGATGGCATCGAATAGGGAGAGAGAATGAAGATGATGGAGTGAGGTGAAGGAGAAGGGGGGGTTTGGGTTTACTAAGCACCCAAGAGGAGAGAGAAGGAGAAATAGGGGGGAGATCAGCACGCGCACGACACATGGGAGGCTGGAGAAATGAGTATCACATGAGGCGCACGAGACTGGGGAGGGTTTAGGTTTTTTTTAAGGATTTATTTTTGTGAATTTTTTTGCCTTTTTCAAAAACTTCTCTCAATTTATTCAACACCTGCAAATTAAAATAAAAACAATTAAAACTTAAAAATAACAATTATAATGAGCATAAATCAAGCATGAAAATATCGTAAAAATGACATATATTTGGCACGAACGAATACCCCCACACCAAGATTTTGCTCGTCCGCAAGTAAAACAAACTAAACTGACTAAAAAGAAATGAAAAATAAGAAAAAGAAATCCTAACTTACTGTCGTAGGAATCACGGTTGCATTTAGCGTAGGCAATAACCCCTTTAAACTCCTCGGTCTCCCAAGTACACGAGTGAGGTGTCGTGAAGGTTTTTAAGTGAAATACCAACAAAAACTATTTCAAAAAGAAAATAAATTTTTTTGGTTTTTCCTCAAAACTAATATGTATAAAATTAGGGAAAGATATATACACTTTCTAATCAACTAAATCACCTACGTAGCCAAATAATTGACTTGCATATGCATAGAATGCACTTTAAAGTCCTCTACCCCATAAATGAGATCAGAGCATTACTTTCCCGGCCATTGTACATCAAGATTCTGAATCCATCCCAGTGCTCGTGTACAAGTGCATCATCATCCCAAGGCTTAGATTTACCCGAATAAAACTCAAACTCACTTGACTAACACAACTACATTATTGACATTTTAGCATTGGAAGCAAGCTTTCCCAGCAACAGTATTACCTCAAAGGGTAATACCCAGTAGAACGTACCTCAAAGGGTAACGCCCAGTAGCGCATGCCTCAAAGGGATACTTGTCATTTCAAATTTTATTTCATCTCTTTTTCTTTTTCTCTTCTTTATTCATGATATTTTTTTTCTCATTTTTTCAGAGTAATCATATCACAAGCAAGTGGGAGAATCATTCATGGAAGCCTAAGACCTAAAGATAATGATGAAAGGAAAACCAAGGATTGGATTACACATCTATAATGAACAACTGGGCTTAGAATTGAGGCTTAGAATGACATCCTGAGGCCGGACACTATCATGCACATCCTACTTATACACAAGCTAATAACCAAACCATAGGAGATTCAAGCTAATCAGAAAGAGTACAAACGTCCACAAAAACAAAAAAATCTTTGAAATTTTTCAAAAATGTGTAGCTCAACCGCACACCAAAACTTCACAATGTCCTCATTGTGGAAACTGAGACGCTAAAAAGCGATCACATAAGCTATACAACCATAGAACCACATGAAACCACAAATATATATGAACTAGGACGCGATTAAAATAAAAACCAAAAACATAAAAGAGCCAAAATCAAAATTAAAACTATAACCTAAAAAAAAACAAAAATAAACATACATATTTACAAAAACCAAAATCAAAACCAAAAAAAAGTAAATGAAAAATAAAAACAAAAACCAACCAAACCAAACTAAAACTAGGCCAAGACACATATAAGCAACAAAATAACCATAACCAAAACAAAAACTAAAGAAAACAAAAACAAAAATGAAATAACAAAATCAAAATCAACACTAAAATCACAAAAGCCAGAACTTAAAACCAATTCTAAAACAAGAACAAAGCTAAAACCAAAAACAAATTCAAAACTAAATTAAACTAAACAAAACTAGACCAAAACACAGATAATCACCAAAATAGAAACAAAACAAGACTAAGGGGCTATGAAATACCAAACTAAAAAATAATATCAAACTAAGTAGACTAACCATAAGCAAAACAAAACAAGAGTCAAAAGAAAAGAAACAAAACACAAAACCAAAACACAACCACTAAAATACTAAAAAGGAAACAAAAATAAAAGATTAAACAAAAACTAGCAAAAAAAACAAAACAAATTGAAACATAACAGGAATCCTAGATATCCACAACTAACACGTATTCACAAAATCAATAACACAACCAAGGGTGATCATACCCCATACGGCTCAACCAATCCCAAATTGCTCCTCAAGCTCAATCACCCATCATAATTCACAGTCCTAAATATCCACAACTAAGTACGAAAAGAAAGAAAAGAAAAGAAAAATTAGAATGATCATACCAAGTCAGGCGCAAAAGTACACCTAAGCTATACCTCTGGAAATAGAGGCCTTTGGAGCATCAGCCACTCCATATTAAGCTGTAAAATGCAACTCAAATCAAAACTCATCAAAGCACGTAGCAGCTTATCAAACAAAGAAGCCCAACTCTCAATCACATAGAAGCAGTGAAACATAATGAGTTGGAACAGAAAGAGTACATACACCTAGCCAATAAAGCACAAGTGATGGCATGCTTCAACTTATCAATCAGTTGGGCCCAATCAAAAATGAAATGAACATACCCAGAATGAGCCAGTATTGAGGTCATCAGCGTAGAAAATATATCATCATGAACGAACAATCTAGGCAAAAGAGTGCGTACAAGGTTCGCCAGTCTGTGAAGTCCCATATGCATCTAAGTTTGGTCTAAAGCAAAATTCCTAGTGGCAACGATCTCATACTTAACAAATTCACACTTGCAATATTCAAAAAGGAAGTCAATTTGGATGGGGTTAAAAGAAAAAGACTCATAATCAACACAAAAACCATCATTAGAACTTCCATGGATATCAAACTCACAAGAAAAAGATTCATATTCTACATATAGAAGATTATCATCTAATTTAAATAGAAGGTCAGGAATGGCAGGATCAAAAGAGAATGATTCATATTCACATGAAAACCCACATCAAGACCTTCAGTAACATCAGAGCCGTATGAAAAAGATTCATATTCTGCATAAAAAATATCATCATCAAAGTCCAAAATAGTGGGTTCAGTTATTTCATCGCATAACTCCTGTGAAATACCTTCTTTTGACTCATCTAAATTACAAGGCTCAACGTTAAGTCTGATGCTTATATCTAACTCACCAGCAGTATCAGATTGTTCACCCACCTCAAATTCACAAAAGTCATTTAGAGTGGTGGGTACCTCGGCAAAAATAAGGACATCATCAGCGATGCCCTTACGTGAGCTAGTGCGGGTGCAACGTCAGGTGACAGAGACATAGGGAAGTCACTCTTTTGATCTAAACTTGGTAAATACATGTCTTCATTCAAGTCAGGCATAGTAGAATAAGAGGACTCAAAATCAGTAAAGAGACTAAGATCAGGTTTAGGAGATCCTAAACTAGAATCAAGCTCATTATAAGCCTCCCTATTTTGATTAAAACATTGAGAACATATAGCAATTGTCACTTTCATGGTCTCTGTCATTTGATCAGTAAATTCATTGGTCTTATTTTCAAAGCTTGCGCATGTAGCATCAACATAAGCATGAAAAGGACAAGTATGCGCATCATGATCAGAAGATTCACCATAATCGCATAAAATAGGTGGTACATAATAGTAATATAGGCTATTTGAATTCATAAAGCTGTCTGAAGGGTAAGAATTAGCCTGAAAATCATACTCTCCATGAGTTGGGCATCTAAAAGTCCTGTTAGCTTGATCAAATGCATAGGTTTCCCAAGCTAGTTTTTCAAAAAAATGCTAAACTTCATCTTGAGTTTTAGATAATAATTCTATTATACCTTGAGGACAAATTGATTCAATATAACTCCTTGACTCAACATTTAGACCCATGGCAATGACCTCACAAATTTTCCATTTTTCAACATTATGATTTAGTTGAGCACGATCATCATTAAGCCTTGTAAGATAACTTCAAAAAAGTTCATGCCCATATTGCGGAAAATGAAAAACTGCCATTTGAAGTTTTTAAAGCTTTTAAAGGTTTCAAATTTTAGCTGTTTTTAGGTTTTTCGATTTTTGTAATGGGCTTTTAGATTTTTTTTTTCAAGAAATGGACTAAAAATATCACAACTGATAACAAAGTAAATCAAAGTACAAGCAACTAATCAGAACAAAACTAAGAAAAAGAAAAGTGCTCAAACTAGGGAGACCTGAACTTGCAACTTTGTTTTTAAGGTTTTTCAATTTTTAAATTTTTTTTTATGGTTTTCAAGTTTTTTAATTTTTTGGGATTTTAGGCTTTTCTAATTTTTTTTTTTTTTTGGTTTTTGGGAATTTTCAAGGAATGACCAAGCTAAGTAACAATTGATAATAAAATAAACAAAGACAGAACATGTGCAACTAATAAGAAGGTAGCTAAGAAAATAAAAATATGACCTAATCTTATGCCGTCATCCCCGGCAGTGGCGCTAAAAACTTGTATGATAATTTTGAGTGAAAAATAAAAGTCGTAAGCATACAACTTTCATTGTAGTATTTGAGGTCATCTCAACAGGGATGAGGATGAGATTAAGGTCACTAAGTATGAAAATAACTAATCTAGCATCATTCTAAACTAATTAAAACAATAAACAGCTAAAACTATGGATTATAAATGGATCAAATTCTAGATATGCACATTGATTTCCTAGGTGCTGAATAACTTATAATCACACGAAATAGCAAAGCCAAATATACTAACCCCATCGTCTTAACTAAGCATGATACATATGGGGTCTCCTAATCAACATTCAAGGCTAACCTATGCAAAATCCAACTAAACCTTTTAAGGATGGAAGTAAGAATGCACGCAAAAAAAATGAAAACATAGAACATAACAGAGGAAGGAACAATGAGGATTCAACCCAGCAAACCAAAGTTTTGTTTGAACACCTGAGTTATTGCAAAATCCAAGCTGACATCTCCTAAACTAAAAGCCAGCAGTTCAGCATCAACACTACCCAGCGTAAGAAAATAGACAGGCAGAATAGAGCCCTAATAAAGTAGCAGGGGATGGGGAGTCTCGGATATTCTAGCAAAGAAAACAAACCATAAACGAGCTTCCAGGCTTGTTAAAAATGGAAGAGTTGCCATTTCGAGTTCATAAACAGAGAAAGAAGACAAACAAGGGCAACCGATTTAATCAAGATTCAAGCAAAATTTAAGGCTACAATTCATAAAACAAAGAATTATAATAAAAACCTCAACAAATTCAATGCCAAATTACATGAAATTGCAACTCGAATTAAAACTAACTAAACCCTAGAAAAGAACCTAATACCTCAAATTCACATGGCGTCATTTGATTTATGCCCAAGCCCTTCAATCTCAACCCTTGATTTCTGCCTGATGTGGACGGTGCTGATGGGGATGACGATGTGGCGGTGTTGGCTGTTACTGTGTGAATCACGGTGCTGATGCTGTTGGTTGGACTTCAACTGAGATAGACAGAGATGAGATCGAAAAGGGAGAGAGGATGAAGATGACGCAGTGAGCTGAAGGAGAAGGGGGGATTTCGGGTTTACTGGGTACCCGAGAGGAGAGAGAAGGAGAAATAAGGGAGACGAGGGGCCACGCGCATAGCATGTGGGAGGCTAGAGAAAGGAGTATCAGATATGGCACATGGGGCTGGGGAGTTTTTAGTTTTTTTTAGGATTTATTTTTGTGAAATTTTTTGCCTTTTTCACAAAACTTCCCTTAATTTATTCAACACCTACAAAGTAAAATAAAATCAATTATAACCTAAAAATAACAATTACAATGAGCGTAAATCAGGCATAAAAGTATCGTTAAAATGACACATTTTTGGCACGAACAAATACCCCCACACCAAGATTTTGCTCGTCCTCGAGTAAAATAAACTAAACTAACTAAAAAGAAACGAAAAATAAGAAAAAGAAAATCCTAACTCACTGTCATAAGAATCATGGCTGCATTTAGCGTATGCAACAATCTCTTTAAACCCCTAGGTCTCCGAAGTGGACGAGTGAGGTCTCATGAGGATTTTTGAGTAAGATCGCCGCAAAATTTATTTCAAAAAGAAAAGAAATTTTTTTTTTGGTTTTTTCTCAAAGCTAATATGCACAAAATTAGGGACAGATATATGCACTTTCTAATCAACTAAATCACTTATGTAGCCAAGTTATCGACCTACATATGCAAAGAATATACTTCAAAGTCCTCTACCCCATAAATGATATCAGAGCACTAATTTTTCACCCCATTATACATCAAGATTCTGAATCCATCCCAATGCTCATATGCAAGTGTATCATCAGCCCAATGCTTAGATTTACCAGAAGTAGACTCAATCCTACTTGGCTAACATAACTACATTGTCGACGTATTAAAATTGGAAGCAAGCTTTCCTAGTAGTAGTATTACCTCAAAGGATAACATCCAGTAGCACGTGCCTCAAAGGGTAATGCCCAGTCGTGTATGCCTTAAAGGGATACTTGTCATTCAAAATTTTATTTTATCTCTTTTTCTTTCTCTTCTTTATTCATAATAATTTTTTCTCATTTTTTCAGAGTAATCATGTCACAAGCAAGTGGGAGAATCATTCAAAGAAGCCTAAGACCTAAAGATAATGATGAAAGGAATAGCAAGGATTGCAGTACACATCTATAATGAACAATTGTGGTTAGAAGTAAGGCTTAGAACGACATACTGAGGCCGGAGACCTATCATGCACATCCTACTTACACACAAGCTAATAACCAAACCACTTTTTTCAAAACCCAAAAATCTTCAAAATTTTTCAAAAATGGGCACCTCACCCCCTCACCAAAACTTCATAATGTCCTCATTGTGGGAACTGAGCCGCTAAAAAGAGATCACATCAGCTATTCAACCATAAAACCACACGGAAACACAAATATATACGAACTAGGGCACGTTGAAAATAAAAACCAAAGATATAAGAGAACGAAACTCAAAACTAAAACTATAATCAAAACCAAGACAAAAATAAACATACGTATTTACAAAAACAAAAAACCAAAATCAAAATAACAAAAAAAGTAAATGAAAGACAAAAGGCAAAACCAACCAAATTAAGCCAAAACTAGGCTAAGACACATATAACCAACAAAATAACCATGACCAAAACCAAAACTAATTAACCAAAACCAAAAACTAAAGAAAACAAAACCAAAAATGAAATAATCAAAATCAAAGTCAATACTAAAATCACAAAAGCCAAAACTAAAGAACAAAGCCAAAACCAAAAACAAAATCAAAACTAAGCTAAACTAAACTAAACTAGACCAAAACACACATAATCACCAAAACAAAAACAAAACAAGACTACGGGGATACAGAATGCCAAACTAGAAAACAATATCAAAGTAAATAGACTAACCACAAACAAAACAAAACAAGACTCAAAAGAAATGAAACAAAACGCAAAGCTAAAACACAACCACTAAAACACTAAAAAGGAAACAAAAACAAAAGATTAAGCAAAAACTAGCAATAAAACAAAACAAATTGAAACATAAAAACAATCCTAGATATCCATAACTAACAAGTATTCACAAAATCAATAACACAACCAAGGATAATGATAGCCCACACGGCTCAACAAATCCCAACTTGCTCCTGAAGATTGATCACGCATCACAATTCACAGTCATAAATATCCACAACTAAGCACGAAAAGAAATAAAAGAAAAGAAAAGTTAGAACGATCATACCACGTCAGGTGCAAAAGTACACAAAAGCTATACTTCTGGAAATAGAGGTCTTTGGAGCATCAGCCACTCCATATTAAGTTGTAAAATGCAACTCAAATTAAAACTCGTCAAAATACGTAGCAGCTTATCAAACAAAGATGCCCAACTCTTAATCACATAGAAATAGTGAAATGCAGTGAGTTGCAGCCAGAAAGAGCACATCCACCTAGCCAATAAAGGACAAGTAAGAGCATGCTTCAACTTACCAAATAGTTGGGCCCAATCAGAAAGGAAATGAACATACTCAGAACGAGCTAGTATTGAGGTCATTGGCCTAGAAACTATGTCATCATGAACGAACAATCTAGGCAAAAGAGTGGGTGCAAGGTTCACAAGTCTGTTCAGTCCCATATGTGTATTAGTCTTGTCAAAAGTAAAATTCTTAGTGGCAAGGATCTCAGACTTAA
Organism: Lophocereus schottii; assembly: GCA_002740545.1. Classification (NCBI taxonomy): domain Eukaryota; kingdom Viridiplantae; phylum Streptophyta; class Magnoliopsida; order Caryophyllales; family Cactaceae; genus Lophocereus; species Lophocereus schottii. The sequence continues at coordinate 12,637 of NCQV01050064.1, forward strand.
TAAATTGACAGTTGCAATATTCAAAAAGCAAGTCAGTTTGGATTGTGTCAAAAGAAAAGGACTCATAATCAGCATAAAAACCATCATCAGAACTCCCATGGATATCAAACTCTCAAGAAAAAGATTCATATTCTACATACAGAAGATTATCATCTAATTTAAATAGAAGGTTAGAAATGACGGGACCAAAAAAGAATGATTCATATTCAACATGAAAACCCATATCAAGACCTTTAGTAACATCAAGCCCACATGAAAAAGATTCATATTCTGCATAAAAAATATCATCATCAAAGTGCCAAGTAGTGGGTTCAGTTATTTTATCGCATAACTCTTGCGAATTAGCTTCTTGTGACTCATCTAAATTACGCGGGTCAACTTCAATTGTGATGCTTATATCTAACTCACTATCATTATTAGATGGTTCACCCACCTTAAATTCACAAAAGTCATTTAGAGTTGTGGGTGGGTCAGCAGAGACTAAGACATCATCAGTGATGCCCTTAGGTGAGCTAGTGTGGGGTACAAGGTTAGGTGATAGAGACACAGGCAAGTCACTCTTTTGATCTATACTAGGCAGATATATGTCTTCATTCAAGTCAGGCCTAGTAGAATAAGAGGGTTCAAAATCAGCATAGAGACTAAGGTCAGGTTTAGGAGATCCTAAACTAGAATCAAGCTCACTATAAGTCTCCTTATTTTGATTAAAGTATTGAGAACATGCAGTAATTCTTGCTTTCATGCTCCCTATCATTTGATTAGTCAATTCAGTGATCTTCTTTTAAAAGCTTGCACATGTAGCATCAACATAAGCACAAAAAGGACAAGTATGAGCATCATGATCAGAAGATTCATAATAATCGCATAAAGCAAGAGGCACATAATAGTAATATGGGTGATTTGAATTCATAAAGTGGTCTAAAGGGTAAGAATTAGCATGAAAATCGTACTCTCCATGAGTTGGATATCTAAAAATCTTGTTATCTTGTTCAAATGCATAGGTTTCCTAAGATAGTTTTTCAAAGAAATCTCAAACTTCATCTTGAGTTTTAGATAATAATTCTATTAAACCTGTAGGACAAATTGATTCAACATAACTTCCTGACTCAACATTTAGACCCACAGCAGTGACCTCAAAAATTTTTCATGTTTCAAAATTATGATTTAGTTGAGCACGATAATCATTAAGCCTTGAAAGATAACTCCAAAAAAGTTCATGCTCATATTGCGGGAAATGGAAAACTGGTATTTGTAATTTTAAAAATTTTTAAAGTTTTTTAATTTTAGGGGTTTTCAGATTTTTCTTATTTTTTTAATGGGTTTTTGGATTTTTTTTTTTGAAGAAATGGACTAAATGTATCACAGTTGATAACAAAGTAAATCAAGGTATAAGCAACTAATAAGAACAAAACTAAGAAAAAGAAAAGTGCTCAAACTGAGGAAACATGAACTTGCCACTTTATTTTTGAGGTTTTTTCAAGTTTTTAATTTTCTTTTGTGGTTTTCAAGTTTTCTAATTTTTTTGTATTTCAGGCTTTTCGATTTTTTTTTGAATTTTTGGAATTTTCAAGAAATGACCAAGCTAAGTAACAATTAATAATGAAATAAACAAAGTAAGACATAACATATGCACCTAATAAGGAAGTAGCTACGAAAATAAAAACATGACCTAATCTCATGTTGTCATCCCCGGCAACGGCGCCAAAAACTTGCATGATAATTTTGAGTGAAAAATAAAAGCCGCAAGTATATAGCTTTCTCTGTAGTACTTAAGGGTCGTCTCCACAGGGACGAGGATGAGATTAAGGTCACTAAATACGAAAATAACTAATCTAGTCTTATTCTAAACTAATTAAAACAATAAACAGCTAAAACTACAGATTATAAATAGATCAAATTCCAAATAATCACGAACTATTCACATTGATTTCATAGGTCCTAAGTCACTTATAATCATATAAAATAGCAAAGGCAAATATACTAAGCCCATCATCCCAACTAACCATGATACATATGGGTCTCCTAATCAAAATTCAAGGCCAATTAAGTGCAAAATCCAACAAAACCTTTTAAGGATGGAAATAAGAAGGCACAAAAAAAAAAAATGAAACAACAAAACATAACAGGGGAAGGAACAATGAGGATTCAACCTAGCAAACCAAGTTTTGTTTGATCACCTAAGTTCTCGCAAAATCCAAGTTGACATCTGCTAAACTAAAATGCAGCAGCATTCAGCATCAACACTGCCCTATCCAAGAAAATAGAACAGGCATAATAGAGCACTAACAAGGTAGCAGGGCAAGATGCATACTTGGGTGTCCTAGCACACAACTCAACCCATAAGCAGGGAATAGGGAATCTCGAATATTCCAATAAAGAAAGCAATCCATAAACGAGCTTCTAGGGAGTCATCATTTCGAGTTCACAAATAGAGAAAGAAGACAAACAAGGGCAACCAATTTAGTCAACATTCAAGCAAAATTTAAGGCTATAATTCGTAAAATAGAGAATTATAATCAAAATCTCAGCAGATTCAAGGCTAAATTATATGAAATCGCAACGCGAATTAAAACTAACTAAACCCTAGAAGAAAACGTAACACCTCTGATTCACTCCGCATCCTTTGATTTATACCCAAGCCCCTTTCAATCTCAACCCTTGATTTCTGCCTGATGTGGTCGGTGCTCATGGAGATGACGATGTGGGTGTGTTGGTTGTTGTTGCATGAATCACGGTGGTGATGCTGGTGGTTGGAGTTCGACCGAGAGAGAGAGAGAGATGTGATCGAAGAGGGAGAGAGGATGAAGATGGTGGAGTGAGCTGAAGAAGAAAGGGGATTTCGGGTTTACTGGGTACCCGAGAGGAGAGAGAAGGAGAAATGAGGGGGGTGGGAGCTTGTGCATGGCACGTGGGAGGCTGCAGAGAGGAGTATCATGTGAGGCGCGTGTGACTAGGGAGGGTTTAGGTTTTTTTAGTATTTACTTTTGTGGATTTTTTTCCCTTTTTTCGCAATACTTCCCTCAATTTATTCAACACCTACAAATTAAATAAAATCAATTGGAACCCAAAAATAACAATTATAACAAGCATAAATCAGGCATAAAAGTATCGTAAAAATGACACACTTTTGGCACGAACTAATACCCCTACACCAAGATTTTGCTCATCCTAGAGTAAAATAAACTAAACTAACTAAAAAGAAATAAAAAATAAGAAAAAGAAAATCCTAACTCACAGTCATAGGAATCACGGTTGCATTTGGCAGATACAACAACCCCTTTAAACCCGTCTGTCTCCCAAGTGGACGAGCGACGTCTTGTGAGGGTTTTCGAGTGAAATACCCACAAAGCTTATTTCAAAAAGAAGAGAAAATTTTTTTTCCCCCAAAGCTAATATGTACAAAATTTGGGAAAGATATATACACTTTCTAATCAACTAAATCACCCATGCAGCTGAGTTATTGACTTGCATATGCATAGAATGTACTTCAAAGTCCTCTACCTATAAATGACACCAAAGCACTAATTTTTCACCCCATTATACATCAAGATTCTGAATCCATCCCAGTGCTCATGTGCAAGTGTATCATCATCCCAAGGCTTAGATTTACCGAAATTAGATGCAATCCCATTGGATCGACACAACTACATTATTGACCTGTTAACATTGGAAGCAAGCTTTCCCAGTAGCAATTTGCCTCAAAGGGTAGCACCCAGTAGCATGTGCTTCAAAGGTTAATGCCAAGTAGCGCATGTCTCAAAGGGATATTTGTCATTCCAAATTTTATTTCATTTGTTTTTCTTTTTCTCTTGTTTATTCATAATATTTTTTTCTCATTTTTTTTTTAGAGTAATCGTGTCACAAGCAAGTGAAAGAATCATTCATGGAAGCCTAGGACCTAAAGATAATGATGG
>NCQV01050070.1:0-13997 GCA_002740545.1 Lophocereus schottii
TATGGAAATAATATTTTTCCATAAATTATTATTTTTGGACCGACTTCATAGCTTGGCGTGTAAAATCGAAACTTCGACATCTTCTCTTCTTCTATTCATTTTATTAACGCTTAACCTAAAAAACATATAAAATAAAGTAAATTAGATGAAATAATATATCATATAATCAAAATAATTATTAAAATAATACATGATTTTTGACTTAACAATGTTATTTGCAGATGACATCGTTCTTATCGATGTGACCAGGCATGGGGTGAATGATAGGTTAGAGAGGTGGAGGCATACGCTGGAAGATAGGGGTTTTCAGTTAAGTAGATCAAAAACGGAATACCTCCATTGCTGTTTCAGTGGTAGGATAGAAGAAGGGGGAGAAATCACACTGGATGGGAGGGTGATACCAAAAGTCGCTAAATTTAAGTATCTGGGCTCGATCATCCAGCAAAATGTGGACATTGACGAGGATATTAGCTAGTGGATAAGAATGGGTTGGCAAAAGTGGAAGTCAGCATCAGGGGTATTGTGTGACAAGTGAGTGCCCCTAGGATTGAAAGGCAAAGTCTATTGGATGGTAGTTAGACCGGCTGTTCTCTATGGATCGGAGTGTTGGCCTCTAAAGAAGACGCAAACCCAAAGGTTGATGGTAGTCGAGATGAGAATGATCAGGTGGATGTGTGGTTTTACGAGATTGGACAGAATTAGGAATGAAGTAATCAGGAGCTTAGCTAAAGTGGCCCCCATAGAGAAGAAGATGAGGAAATCGAGGCTCAGATGGTTTGGCCATGTAAAGAGAAGAAGTATGGCCGCCCCAATGCGGAGGTGCGAATTGATCGTCCCCCCTGGTGGAAAGAGAGGGAGGGGTAGACCGAAGAAAAGCCTAGAGGAAGTGGTTAGAGAGGACTTGAGAGTTATTGGTCTGACGGAGGACATGGCTCAGGATAGGAGGGTGTGGTGGGATAGGATTAGGGTCTCTGATTATAGGGGACCGGACGTGTAGATGGTAGTAACTCCGGTGGGGTGGGGACGGGTTTAGTTTTGGTGTGCTTGTCTTCAGGTCGTGCTTTTCTGGGAGGTGACGACATCTAATGAAGGCATCTAGCGCCCCTGGTGGGTTGAGGTATGTTTCTACTCCTTGGTTTTTTTTTCGCTATCCGGCGCATTTTCTCCACCTTGGTTTGGTTTGCATTCGTTTTCTCCATAAACGTTTTTCAAAAAAAAAATTATTTTGTGGGTCTTAAGGAATCGACCTCTCTATGGGTAGAAATACCGGTAGGGGTAAGGTTGCCTGCAGCTGGATCTCCCCAGACCCCGCGAAAATGGGAACTACACTGGGAGTTGTTGTTGTTGTTGTTGCTATAGGACCTATCTCTTGCAACAATTTTTTTTTTGGTTTGTTGTGAAAGTCTTAGATCATCCCCGATAGTTTATTCTATTGTATTTACCATGAAGATCATCGTAATCGCAAATTTCTTACAACAATTTACTGCCCTGTTGTACAAAAATCTGAGTATTTATGACAACTTTGTCCGTTGTAAATGATTTGATATATCAATTTTTTCCTTATTTTTTTTTATAAATAGTTGTCGAGACGGGCTACCTACCCCGATTTTGGAAATATATTAACAAGACTAATAACCTAATGAACTTTATTTAAGATTAAAGAGCATGAAGAAATAATGAAATATACACGATTTGTATTCATATAGAATAAAGATCCCCAAGATGTTTAGAAATGTAAACATCTAACAAAATAGCCTTAACTCGTCATAGAAGAGACTGACAAACTAGCCCATTGAGTAAAAATAATAGGCCTATTTACCAATTAAAATTACTAAAGATAGGCATATTTATCAAAATGATAGGCCTATTAATCCAAAAAAAGGCCTAGCTGTTCAATACAAACAAATTGACGGTCACAACAAAAATAACTAATCTTCATGTGCCCGCTGATATCCACACATTATCTACACTTCAAAGATGCAAAGATACGGACATCTCAAACCTTTCAAAGTATGCATATTTTCCTAATTAAAGCAAATCTAGAGCCATAATCAGGTACAGAGAAAACTAGCAAGCTAAAATGTCATATTGTAAAACCTTAAAATCCAATATGAGGAATCATGTGATAGGGACTGACCTGTATAATCCCAGTCGATGCAAAAGATTTCGCCCCTCATGATTTCTTTTCAGATTTCATTTATTACATAAAAAGAATGGATTGAAAATTTTCTTCGGGTTATATTCCCTCAATTTATTTGTTATTTGATTTACTAGTTATTTACCTACCTAGACTTAAATATTTCTTTACCTAGTTATATTTAATTTTTTTTGTGGACTCCCAAATGGGTCAATTTTCCTCTAAATGCAACCCTTCACCCAAGATTTTTTTCAAAATTTTCCCCCTCTTTTCTACCCTAGTGGCCAGCTACACACCTCCTTCTTTTATTTTCTCTCACGTCTCTCCCTCTCTAAAACTCACTTTCCTCCCTCCGTCCCTCTCTCTCTCTATCTCTCTCTCTCTCTCAACCTCGCGGCTCCCTTTCTCACTCCACCGCAGTAGTCGGCTGCTACCCAAAGCCACCACTGCTGCCTGCCACCACCTCCACCACCCAAGCAGCCGACGCCCCCTCTTCTCTTCTTGCTTGTGGTACATGGGCTGCACTCTATGCATCACATGCATACAAGACCTAAAAGCTAGAGTTTTTATTTATATTTTTGTCACTATTTTGTGGTTTTGGATTAAGGATTCAAGTGTGCAAATTTTAATGCCCGTTTACAATTTTTAGATTTTAATCTCCACGGGTGTGAGGATTTAATCCCTCTTCTCCCAAAAACTGAATCAAGGTGAGCATAATAGTCGTGTTTGATTTTCATTTTGGCCAAAATCAAAACCCTTGGCTTGACTTGGATTAGTGTGGGCGTAAGATTATTGGAACTGATATGAGTAATTGTTGATTGGTTGTTGTTAAAAACGTGGCCTAAAATGAGCACACTTTAGGGTTAAGGTTTTTGGTAGAATGTCATTAGTTGGGGACAGAATATGACTTGACTCTAAAAATTTGTCCACGGAGTTGTACTAATCCAAATATTTTGTAATTTTTATAGTAGCTAGGCTAGAATGGGTTGAGTAATCAAATTTTTAAATCAAGAGAATCAAAGTTGTATTGGGTGAGTTAGGACTGATTTACCGAGGGCTGCCCAGATCTAGGCAGCCAGTGGTAGTGTAGGGTCTTTGAAGTTTTCGACCTAGTAGTTGGTAGATTTGGAGAGACACCAAACATAAAACTTGTAGGGGATGCATTGACCTTTCCAGAATGGGTAACACCTTTGGGTTTCAATATCGGGATCTCTGGTTATGGCTTCTAGAAGTCGGACCTAATTTCTGCCTTGTACTGAACACTAGGATAACCACATTTGGAAATTCCTAAGAGCGTTTAAAAATTATAGAAAAATTATTTTAAGTGAGAGATGGACTGTAGATATGGGTCCTAGGATTTGGACTAAGTATGGATGCTGTTTTGGTCAAAGTGCTGATTAATAGGCTGAATTAAGAAACCGAGCCCATAATTGTACAGATTTCAGGTAACAATCATGCCCTAACCCTTCCCTGAAGCCGTTTGAAAAATGTGTTTGATAAAGATGGTAAGTGCTGTATTTGAATGCCTTTGATGTAAGTAAAATTATGAATTTTACTGATCAAACATGGAATGAAATGATTGTGTGGCTTGTGTCGAGTTATCTTGCTCAGTCAATGAGTGTTTGGGGCATTTAACCTGGTTCTCTTGTAAAGAAGAGCTTATATCCTGTGGAAATGCTTTGGTGATCGAAGTAGGTCAGGTTGGAATATGCATGTTGATGTGAAATTTTAAGAGCAAGTATTGATGTATAAATAAATGGCTTTATGGGTGTAACTGTGAGATATATTTATGTTATTGAAGGCCATTAGCCTTCCCCGGGAAAAAGTACATGCATGTAAGCTGCCACATGCCCTGTTGGGACGTGAGCCCGATTAGCGGTAATCGTCCATGCGACGGTAGGTTAGGGTATGGTTAAGCGGTAACCGTCCAAGTTGACGGTAAGCCATGTTAAGGTTAAGCGGCTGCGTTAAACCTAAGCACAGGCCATGAGGCCCAGAGGGGTCGCTCACCCTTAAGAACCTGAAAAATTATAAAAGAGACTGATATGGCTGTATGCTTCTACTGAGAATGTACAAGTGTAGTCTGTTTGTTCTCGCTGCCCCTAAAATGTTTTAGAAATGAATTTGTGTGCGTACCTTTAATGTTAGGAGTAATGGTTATTAAGTTCATCCCTTTGTTGTTAAATGTTTTGTTTTTCAAGTGAAGTATTTGCGCATGGGATTGGGGACCCAAAATTATAGTGAGGCTCCGACATTTAAGTTGATAGTTTGAATCAAGTAGTTGTTTTGAGAAGAAGCTTATAATGGAGTTTGTTCAGTAGTTACTTTAATTGTGGTTGGGATCTTCAAACTGAGGTCTCATTGAAGATTCTTTTGCATTAACGTTTTGGTTGACGACTTGGTATTTCCACGAAAGGAAGTACGGCAATAACACCCCAGTTAGGTTTTTCACGGCCACATAGGTTAATATTAGTAATAAAGAAAGGAATTAAAAATTCGAGGTGTTACAAAGTGATATCAGAGCTCAGGCTGACTGACCTGCAGGCTTGCCTAAAATATTATAATCAGTAATAAAAATTAAAAATTAAAACTTGTAGACCTATTAATGCATAGGACTACTCAGAGCATGGGTGTAGGACGGCGGAAAAGGGGAGCATGTCTGCATTTGCTTGCTTATTTGTAATAATGCATCTGATGTGGACCTATTAATGCATAGGATGAACCCGACTCACCACTGTGAATGTATGAGGCGGCAATGCCATTATGAGAGGATAGGGAATATGCCTGGAGTTAGCTTCGAAAGTCACTTAGAGTGAATCCAGACTTTTATCCATGGGAGGCTATTGGGGATCCCGAATGACTGCTTGAGATTTGATCACAATGAGGCCCTATTTATCCTTTTGACTCTTTCGAGTTACCCACTGTGGCGTTATACTATTAAGGAGCTCCACCCTAAGACTAGGCCGTTTCACATCGTCGACGATTGTTGTTTGTGTGAATGGGAGACTATGGGGTTGGATTTAAATGGGCTAATAGACCGCCTCATAGACATAGGTCCCTATAATGAGCCTTCCACCCCTGACGCTGAGGATGACACCCCACTACCACCAGTAGAGGAGGATACGAAGGATGAGGATTCGGTAGGGGAAAATGAGCTTGTGGGCAGGGAGGATGAGCTGGAGGAGGAACCCATTGAGAAGGGAAACCCTAGAGAGGAACCCTCAGTTGAGTATGAACTGGAGGAAGACCCAGTGGAAGACTCCGAGGAGGAATCTTTAGAGCAGGATGATCCCGAGGAGGACCCAATGGAGGAAGAAGACCTTGAGGAAGATCCAGAAGAAGACCCCGAGGACGACCCTTTAGAGGAGGATGATCCTAAGGAGAGCCCCATAGAGGAAGAAGACCTAAGAAAGAACTTGAGGGAGAGCCTCTAGAGGATGAGGAGCCCGAGAAGGAACCCTTAGAAGGCGAGGACCCAGAAGAGGAACAGTTGATAGAGGAAGATCGAGAGGAAGACCTAGTCGAGGAGTAACCTGAGCCTGAGGTCACCAGTTGGAAGCGGGGAAGATGTGGTGGATGTTCGGGATACCTGCACAATGGACGTCCCTAGCCAATAGAAGTTAGTGGTTGATTCAAAAGTTTTGCTTTCTAAGACTATGCCATTTAGTTTACCTTTCTATTCTTTTGTTAAGCCAGTATGGACTAATAAAGTTGTCGAGCATTTATATAATGAAGGATATTGGTGTGCAACGTTTATGGCTTTAAATCAATGAATTTGAACCTTTCTGAATTACCTGGATGCTAATGTTCGTTACCTATGAATTATATGAACTCTATGGATGTGATGCCAATGTGATGTGTATGACACATGTGATGAAGTGACTGGACCACGTGAGCGTGGCTAGGTTGATATGAAAGTGAACAAAAGCCTAAGTTAAGTTTCTAGATCGTACAGTAGTATGCGATGTCTTATTGAACTATAGTAGTACATGTGTCGTGAACTATTAGGAGAGGAACTAAACTCGACTTATTTCCCAAGCAGGATGGTGGGAAACAACGACGAAATTTAGACTGGATCCCACCCCATTTCACGGACCCTGTGAACCCAGAGATTCCAGGAATGGGAATGAGTCTCGCAGTCAGCCGGAGGAAACCAACCCACCCATTGGAGCAGAACTTACCAACCCCCTATTGTTGGAGTTACTATAGAAACAAGCACAATAGCTGTAGCGTTAGAATGAGCACCTGCGGAAGCTGATAGAGGTTAAGGAGAGGAAGATCAAGGAGGACAATTCCTATATGTTCAAAAGATTGCGAGTCATAACCTACCCATTTACGATGGCACCCCTGACCCCAAAACCGTCGATGACTGGATTCGGGGCATGGAGAAGTGTTTAGTGCTCTCCAATACCCTAAGAAGTGGAAGGTGGGTTTGCGATGTCTTATCTAAAGGATAAGGCTGACCTATGGTGGGCCACAGTGCGGGAGAGATAGTACGATCCTGGATTCGACTGAGAAGGTTCAAGAAGTTGATCAAGGACCATTTTTATCCTGTATCCCTCCAGAAGGCGAAGGAGAACGAGTTCATGTAGCTGCATCAAGGAGGAATGAGCGTGCTAGAGTACGCCTCCAAATTTATAGAACTTTTCCGTTTTACCCCAGCCTTCATAGCCGACGAGAGGCTTAAGATGAACCGGTTCGAGGCTGGGCTCAACCCTAACATCAAAGAAAGGATATTGGTGCATTAGTACACCTCCTATGTAGACTTGTACGATGCTGCGGTCAATGTATAGAGGGTGATGAAGGAGAGAAACAATTACTTCAATGAATAGCATGGAATTAAGATGAAGGGAGATTAGCGAGAAAACTTCTACTCGCAAGAACCGTACGAGAGGTCTGCTGGAAACCATTACTCTGGTAACAACGTGTGTGGAGGCCAACACCGCAATGCTTGGCCTAGGGTGACCTGCAATGCCTGTGGGAAGCCAAGATATTACACCTGGGAGTGTCGTTCGATCAAGAAGTGTTTCCGTTGAGGGAGCCCTCAACATCAGATTCGGGATTGCCTACATCCCCCACCTCCTGTCGGCCAAGGGTATGAGGGACAGGGACAGCAGCCCCAACAGCATTACCAAAACCAGGGTTGGCCGTCATTAAGGCCGAACACCCCAGTAGAATCAAGCTCGACCTCCCAAACAACTGCCACAAAACACTGGGGGCAGAGTTTACGTGATGCGCAAGGAAGAAGCGAAGGATAATTCAAACGTCGTAATGGGTACATCCTCTATCCAAGCTCAACCAGTAGATGTTTTATTTAATTCAGGTGCTATGCACTCTTTTGTTTCTGTTAAACTGGTTGAGACGCTAGGGTTAGTTCCAACCCATAAACCCTCCCTACTGCCTGCGATTCTCCCTAATGGGAAGACAGTAAGGTGTGAGGAACTATATGAGGACTGCCCTATTTAAATGTATGAGTATGAGTTTCTAGCCGACCTATATAGGTTTGAATTGACTGATTTTGGGTGGGGATGGATTGGTTAGCAAAATATCAGGTGTAGATAGACTACCTAAAATAAAAAATACCCTAAAGGGGCCCAATGAGGAGAAAGTAGTACACAGAGGCAAGGCTTTAAGACCTGGAGTGAAGTTGATCACTGTAATAAAGGCTCGCAAATTGTTAGGAAGAGGATGCTAGGGGTTCTTATGTAACATAGTGAAAACCAAGGCTGCTAAAACCTCCCTTGAAGACATTCCAGTAGTGCGGGCATTCCCGGATGCATTCCCAGAAGAGATTCCCGACATGCCACCCCTTGGAGAAGTAGAGTTCTGCATTGATCTGATACCTGGAGCCACCCCCATCTCTAAGGCACTCTATCAAGTGGCATCGGTGGAACTTAAGGAATTAAAGACACAGCTGGACGAACTATTAGAAAAATGGTATATCCGACCCAGTCCATCTCCATTTGCAGCCCCGGTATTGTTCGTGAAAAAGAAGGACGGAACACTGAGGTTGTGCATAGACTGTAGAAAACTGAACAAGATCACGGTCAAGAATCGATACCCTTTCCCTACAAATAGAGGACCTCTTTGACCAACTTAGAGGTGCGGGAACCTTCCCGAAGATAGACCTTCATTCAGGGTACCATCAACTCCGAGCTAAGGACAAAAACATACCCAAAACTGCATTTTGTACCCGTTATAGTTATTATGAGTATATAGTGATGCCTTTTGGGCTCACAAATACCCCAGCAGCATTCATAGATATCATAAATAGAGTCTTTAAACCTTACCTAGACCAATTTATGGTATTGCTCATAGACAACACATTGGTTTACTCGAAAACTCCAGAATATCACACCCATCACTTGAGGATCATTCTAGAGATATTGAGGAAGCACGAGTTATATGCTAAGTTAACAAAGTGTGAGTTTTGGTTGGGACAAGTGGTATTTTTAGGGCATGTAGTGTCTAATGAGGGAGTGTCTGTGGATCCTCAAAAGATAGAGGCCATAACAAAGTGGCTGACCTCTAAGAATCCAACGGAAGTGAGGAGTTCCTTGGGCTTGGATGGGTATTATCATAGATTCATTCAGAACTGCTCAAAGATCGCTAGCTTGCTTACTAACTTGACACGAAAGGTCATTAAGTATGAATGGATGTAGCAATACGAAGAAGCCTTCCAAGAACTTAAGAAAAGACTGACGAGTGCACCTACATTGCCCTTACCCACTAGTGACAAGGACTGTGGTGTACAGTGACATGTCTAGAAGTGGATTGAGATACATACTGATGCAAGAGGGTAGTGTTATAGCCTATGCCTCATGACAACTAAAGATTTATGAGTGGAAGTACCTGACGCATGACCTGGAACTAGTAGTTGTCGTGTTCGTATTAAAGATTTGGAGGCATTATCTATATGGGATATGTTGTAATGTGTTCATTGACCACCAAAGCCTAAAATACCTCTTATCACAAAAGGACCTAAATCTGAGGTAGACAAGGTGGTTAGAATTCCTAAAGGACTATTACGTTCACTTTTAGTATTATTTAGGAAAGGCACATGTAGTGGCAGATGCCTTGAGTCGCTGACCGTACCCGATACTAAACTGCCTATTGGACTTAACCGTCGACTTATGTGAGGAGTTCTGGAAGATGGAGCTTAACTTCATCACCTTGGGAACCCAGTCTATGCTCTACGCTATGGAAGCGCAGCTAACCTTTATAAAGGAAATTCGTGTAGCACAGGCTATAGATCTTCAGCTGGAGCAAATTAGGGAGGCAACATTGGTAGGGAAAGCACCGGGGTTCGTGATCCATGAGGATGGTAATATAAAGTTCCACAGCCAAGTGTGTGTTCCTGCTATAGAGGAACTTAAGAAGAAAATTTTGGATGAAAGTCATAATACTCCGCACTCAGTACGCTTAGGGGGAAATAAATTATATAAGGATCTGAAGCAGACGTTCTGGTGGACCAACATGAAATAGGAGGTAGCTGACTACGTGGCAAAATGCTTAACCTACCAAAGAGTGAAAATTGAGCACCAGTGGCTAGTGGGACTTCTACAGCTGTTGGACATTCCTAAGTGAAAATGGAATTCGGTATCCATGGATTTTGTGGTAGGTTTAGCTCTGACTCGGAGAAGAATAATGCACTCTAGCTAATTGTGGATCGACTCACCAAGACGGCACATTTCATAAGCATGAGGAATACCTGGACTCTAGACCAGCTAGCCCGATCATACCTTGAGGAGATAGTTAGACTACACGGAGTACCCAGTTCCATAGTTTCAGATCGAGACACTAGGTTTCAGTCAGGCTTTTGGCAAAAGTTGTAGGAAGCGTTTGGGACATTGTTACATTTTAGTACTACTTTCCATCCGGCTGCAGACAGGCAAACTGAGCGTACCATTTAGACACTGAAAGACCTGCTGAGAGCTTGTGCCCTAGACTTTAAGAAAGTGTGGGAGAACAGCTAGCACTAATCGAATTCTCCTACAACAACAGTTACCACGCAAGTATTGGGATGGCCTTGTATGAGGCACTGTATAGGAGCAGGTGCAAAACTTCGCCTCTGTTGGCAAGAAATCGACGAGGCCCTGACCATTGGACCTGAATTGATTCAAGCTACCACTGAAAAGATTCGAGTGATTCAAGAACGGATGAGGGCCTTCTAGAGCCGCCAGAAGAGCTATGCCGACCGAATGCGTAGGCTCTTACAATTTTAAGTGGGAGATTAGGTGTTTCTCAAAGTATCCCCAGCCAAGGGAATCGTGAGATTCAGTATTATAGGAAAGCTTAGCCCAAGGCAAATCGGGTCGTACCCAGTTATACCAAGGATTGGAGAGGTAGGGTATCGGCTAGAACTATCGCCTGAGCTTCTAAGGGTGCACAATGTGTTCTGTGTGTCATAGCTACGGAAGTATAGCCCAGATCCCTCTCATGTAATCGAGCCCGATCCCATACAGCTTCAAGAAGACCTGTTGTATGAGGAGTATCCTGTGCAGATCCTAGATCAGTGAGAGAAACAACTTCGTAGGAAGACAGTGCCCTTGGTGAAGGTCCTCTAGGCCAACCACGAGATGTCGAAAGCAACCTGGGAACTAGAGCAGGTGATGCCAGATAAATATCCACACTTGTTCCTATGACTAGGTGCGTATATGTTTCGAGGGCGAAACTTCCTTAAGTAGGGTAGTATGTAAATCCCGAAATTCATTTTCTAACGATAGTGTTTATCGAAGTTTATTAAAGTTTCGAGGATGAAATTTTCTTAAGTGGGGTAGTATTAAAACCCTGGAAATCTAATATGAGAAATCATGTAATGTGGACTGACATCTATAATCCAAGTTAATGCGAAAGATTTTGCCCTCCCATGATTCTTTTCAAATTTTATTTATTTCATAAAAAGAATGGATTGAAAATTTTATTTGGGTTATAATCCCTCAATTTATTTGCTATTTGATTTACTAATTATTTACCTCCCTAGACTTAAATATTTATTCACTTAGTTATATGTAATTTTTTGGTGCACTCTCTAATGAGTCAATTTGCCTCTAAATGTAACCTGTGGCCCCAAATTTTTCTTGAAATTTTCCTCCCTCTTTTCTACCATAGTGGCCAGCTACACCACCCCCTTTTATTTTCTCTCACACCTCTCCCTCTCTAAAACTTACGTGCATCCCCCCCCTCTCTCTCTCTCTCTCTCAACTACATGACTCCCTTTCTCACTCCTCCACAACAACCGGCCACCACCCAGAGCCACCACCGTTGCCTACTGCCACCTATACCACCCAAGTAGCCGACGCCCCCTTTATTCTCCTTGTTTGTGGTAAGTGAGCTGCACTCCATGCATCCTATGCATACAAGACCTAAAAGCTAGAGTTTTTATTTATATTTTTGTCACTCTTTTATAGTTTTGGGTTAAGAATTCAAGTGTGTAAATTTTAATATAAGTTTTACAATTTTCAGATTTTAATCTTCAAGGGTGTGACGATTCAATCGCTCTTCTCCTAAAAACTGAATCAAGGTGAGCATGATAATCGTGTTTGATTTTCTTTTTGGCTAAAATCAAAAACCTTCGGTTGACTTGGATTAGTGGGGGTGGAGGATTGTTGGGATCGATATGGGTAATTGTTGATTGGTTATTGTTCAAAACGTGGCCTAAAAGGAGCACACTTTAGGGTAAAGGTTTTGGGCAGAATGTCACTGGTTGGGGACAGAATATGCCTTGAATCTAAAAATTTTCTCACAAAGTTGTACTGATCCAAAAATTTTTGAAATTTTTATAGTAGATATGCTAGAATGTGCTGAGTAATCAAGTTTTTGAATCAGGGAATTAGAGTTGTATTGGGTGAGTTAGGACCGATTTACCGAGGGCTGCCTAGATCTGGACAGCCAGTCATAGCATAGGTTCTTTGAGGTTTTCGACCTAGTAGTTGGCAGATTCGGAGAAACACCAATCACAAAACTTGTGAGGGGCATGTTGGCCTTCCCAGAATGGGTAAAACCTATGGGTTTCAATGTCGGGATCTCTGGTTATGGCTTCTGGAAACTGGACCTAATTTCTAAACTGTACTGGACACTGGGACAACCACGTTTGGAAGTTGCTAGGAGTGTCTAAAAATTGTAGAAAAATTATTTTAAGTGAGAGATGGACTGTATATGTGGGTCGTAAGATTTGGATTAAGTGCGGATGCTGTTTTGGTTCAGATGCTGTTTATTAGGCTAATTAGAAGACCAAGCCCGTAATTATATAGATTGTAGGTAACAATCATGCCCTGACCCTTGCTCGAAGCCATTTGAAAATTGTGTTTGATAAAGATGGTAAGTGCTGTCTTTGAATGCCTTTGATGTACGTGAAGTTATGAATTTTGCTGATCGAACGTGGAATGAAATGATTGCATGGCTTGTATCGAGTTATTTTGCTAAGTCAGTGAGCGTTTAGGGCATTTGAACTGGTTGTGTTGTAAAGAAGAACTTATATCTTGCGGAAATGCTTTAATGATCGAATTGGGCTAGGTTAGAATATGTATGTTGATGTGAAATTTTAAGAGCAAGTATAATGTATAAATAAATGGCTTTATGGGTGAGACTGTGAGCTATGTTTATGTTATTGAAGACCATTAGCCTTCCCCGGGAAAAAGTGCATGCATGTGAGGGGCCACGTGTCCTGTTGGGATGTGGGCTAGGTTAGTGGTAACCGTCCATGCAACGGTAGGCCAGGGTATAGTTAAGCGGTAACCGTCCAAGTCGACGGTAGGCCAGGTTGAAGTTAAGTAGATGCATTAAACCCAAGCGCGGGCCATGAGACCCAAAAGGATCGCTCCCCCTTAAGAACCCAAAAAATTATAAAAGAGACTAGTATGGCTGTATGCTTCTACTGTGAATGTACAAGTGTGGTCTATTTGTTCTCACTGCCCCTAAAATGTTTTAAAAATTAATTTGTGTGCATACCTTTACTATTAGGGGTGATTATTATTGCGTTTATCTCATTGTTGTTAAATGTTTTGTTCTTCAGGTGAAGTATTTGCGTGTGGGATTGGGGACCCAAAATTAGAGTTAGGGTCTGACGTTTAAGTTGATAGTTTGAATTAAGTAGTTGTTTTGAGAAAAAGCTTGTAGTGGATTTTGTTTAGTAGTTGCTTTAATTGTAGTCGGGATCTTTAAACTGAGGTATCGTTGAAGATTCTTTTGCATTAATGTTTTGGTTGACACTAAGCCTGATATTTCCACGAAGGAAGTACAACGGTAACACCGCAATTAGGTTTTCTATTGCCACATAGGTTAATATTAGTAATAAAGAAAGGAATTAGAAATTTGAGGTGTTGCACATATTAAATCTATGTTCAAAGATGTCACTACTTGATATCACAACAAAGTGACACACAAATAGGGCAACATTCAGCAAGATAAATGGATCTCCATACTTCCATCATCAAACAACAAACATGCTATCTTTTTAGAGGGGTTGTTAAAAGTTTTACAAATTACGAAAATAGAATTCTGAATGCAAATACAAAACAAAAGCTACTAAACAAAATCGAACAGTCCCAAGTGCTTTTTCGCCCATGGGGTTTTTAGCCTCTTAAATAGGCTCTCCCCTCGTTATTTGATAAAATTTTTATAATTATAAAAAGAAAAAGTCGAGGGCTTTCACAGTATCCATGATTGATTTACAGGTCGTCAATTTTTTTTTTTTTTTCCCCGGAGGGTAGGGGAATGGTCAGTCGGTGGTCTTCCCTATGTCTGTGGACAACATTGCCATAATGCCATTCTTCCATCTAACCACTCTTCACTAGATCTCTCTTTCTCTCTCTCTCTCTCTCTCTCTCTCTCTCGCTCGCTCTCTCTCTCTCTGGGGCCA
>NCQV01050072.1:276-14402 GCA_002740545.1 Lophocereus schottii
GTTTCTCCTTAATTCATATGTTTGTAAGTTCCCAATCAGCTCATCTAAGGAAATTTCATTCATCTTTTTTGCTTCTTGGATTGCAATGACCTTTGATTCCCATGAATGGGGTAAAATTCGTAGGATCTTCATAACTAATTCTTCAGTGGTAAAGGATTTTTTTAACGATTTTAACTCATTAGTAATATGGGTGAACCGAGTATATATGTCCATGATTGTTTCTTTATCATTCATCTCGAATAGCTCATATTTCCTCACCAGCAGCTCGATCCTGGACTGCTTGACTTGATTGGTTCCTTTGTGAGTTAATTAAAGGGCATTCCATATCTCTTTTGCGGATTCACACTCTGAGATCCGAGTGTACTCATTAGGTCGGAGTCTAAAATATAGCAGCTTCTTGGCTTTTGCATTTTTCTTTATCTTTCTAAAGTCATCTGAGTTAAATTCCTTCGGCTTCTTAGGAACAGTCTTCCCATTAGTTGTGACTTTCACTGGAATGTAAGGTCCATTCACAATGAGCATCTACAACTCATAATCCTCAGCTTGAATATAGTTCTCCATTCGATTTTTCCACCAACTGTAGTGTTGCCCATTAAGGTATGGAGGGTGAGCCACAGATTGACCTTCTAAGATTTCTTGTAATGCACTCATCTTTTCAGGATCTCTCAAGGTGTTAACCTAGGTGTGAAAACTCTGTTCTGCTACCAATTGTTATATTTAAACACAAAAAGACACAAGAGGGGCGATGAATTATGTCTACCGATTTTTTGAATTATTTCAGAAACACTCGTGAGAACAATTTGAAATGCGTGTTTCCAGTGAGACAAAAACAAAACTTCTTTCAGAACACTCATGAGAACTGATTGGAATGCATGTTCTCTGTAAAACATAAGCGAAAGTAATTACGTAAATAATAAAGGAGACATAATATTTTTACGTGGGAAGCCACCTCTGGCCCATTAGAGGTGTAAAAACCATGACCTGCCTCAGTAGGATTTCAACAAACACTTTCACTAATGCGGGCCAAATTCGTTACACTATGTAACACACGTGACGATGTCACACATGTAACTTAGTCTCCCCCAAGACTCTAGTTACAAACACGCACATCCAAGTTCTCTTAAAACTTGGACAAGCTCACATGGATAACATGTCCATCGTCTCCTAAGGGACCACATCCAACTTGGACAAATATTCACGGACACAATGTCCACATGTCCCCTAAGAGACCACGTCCAACAACTTAGACAACGTCTAATCACGATGACGGAAAAGAGATAAAAAAACACCTTACTTGAATGCTTCTAAATAAGCTGAGTGTAAGATACCATACAACTCCTATTATGCCAATAATGAAGACTCAATTAAGCGCACACTTTTAAAGGTTTTTCTCACAGAAAAATTCAGATTCAGAAAAGCAATTTTAGCACTTGATCAATCGTGAAAACTCTTGAAAAACCTTGCTTGAAGAGATGAGCAGCGAGTGCATATACACCTACAAAAAAGCAAGGATTTGATTTCCATAATAACTCTGAAAATACTCAGTATCTTAAAAGGAATTAAATCCTTTAAGAATTTTTTTTTTAGGAAATCATAATTTTTAAGGATAAGATAAAATCTTTTGAAAAATCTTTTAGGAGACCAATATTATTTAGGAAAGTACTCTTTCTAAAACGCAATATTATCATAAAATCAATCCTAAATATATTAGGAATTTTTGCAGTAGAAAAACTCTTGAAAATATTTGAAAATCGATTTTTTGCACTCACTACCCTCAGAGCACTGCAGACCTGTTTGCTCAATTGTTCTGAGCAGTGTTCTGAGTCAGCTTAAATAATTCTTTCAAGGTGAGTGTTAAGTCAAGTTCTTCTTTGGCTAACAAGAATCTAGGCAATTATAACTAGTAATTAGCTCTAAGATTCTAAAGACTCTTGTACCCTGCTGATGATGTGTGCATGTATCCAGTTTGATGATTTCAGCTTCTTTGACCTGTTTTTTAGGGTGTTTGCAACTTCTATCGCTTTCAACATACAATTTTGTCACATGGCTTCTAGCATTTTGAACTGATCTTCAGGATGTTTGCAATCTGTCTTATCACATAATTCTAGCACTCAACTCAAGCCAAGCATAATTAGCACATTTGGGTTGTAATCATCAAAACCTTATGTAAGATTTATTCAACAATACCCTTATAATTAATTTATGCTCAAAATAAGTGTTATTTTTGGATTTTTTTTGATTTTATTTTATTTGTAGGTATTGAATAGACTGGAAAAAAGCAAGCAAAAACAAAAAAATAAAATGAATCCTAAATCTACCCAGCCCCCTACCCCACATGACAGGCATGTGCTGCCTACCCTCCCCCTTAATTCCCTCACTCTCTCTCTCTCCTCTTAGTACTAGCTTGAGAGAAACACACAGAAACCCGACATTCCCCTCAATTCTCGGTGGCCTCTCCATCTCTCTCTCGATCTCGAATAGCACCAACATCTCCACCCCCTCCATCCTTCCCCACCAGCACATCACTGCCAACTCACCACCGTCAACACTCATCTCCACCATCCACCTCGACCTACAGATCGATGGTCAAGCAAGGGGTGAGATTGAAGGGTTCCAGTATAAATCGAAGGTAGCAGTGTAAGGAGGTATTAATCTAGGTCTTTAGGTTTAGCTTTAGTTTTTAGTTAGTTCTAATTCAAGCTCTTAATAATTTTTGGAGCAATTCTGAGTTGAGGTTTAGAAATTTTTAGGGTTTCATTTTGACTTTTTTGTTTTAATTTTCTAATACTAGATCTGTTTCTAGCTGAAAATTTCTTACGTTTGATGTTAAATTCATTAATGTTGAGTTAAAGTTTGTGATTTCAGGTTTCAAATTCGCCTGTAGCTGGAATCATTTGGCTGCTCGTGCTCTTCTTCTTCCCCTGTTTTACCTTGAGTTCGGTGCGTGTTTATGGTGATTCTACCATTTTTGGTTGCAATTGAAGCTTGTTTGTGGCTGAGTTTGAATTCCCCTTCCTTGTTAGCTTATTTGTTGTTTGGTTTAAGTTGAACTTGTTCTGGGTTGTTCTTGCGCATCCCCTTCCGCTATTTCTTGTTGTTGGAATCAATTTCATTGCTTGTTCTAAGTTTTTTCGCTCGCTTGTAATGGGCTCCATTGATGAAGCTTTGAGGTTTGGCCAAGCTCATTGAGCAAGGAAGCCAAATCAGAACTCCAGTTTGCTGTCCTCCCCCTCTACTTTGTTCTCCTACTTCTGCCATCCCTAATTAGCTCTGCTCTGAATTTTAATTTAAATGTTTGATTGTGAGTTTGCTCATTCTTATTCCTAGATTACGATGCTTAGTCTTATGAGGGTTAGTAGGAGTTTAAACTATGTTAATTTTGGATTAGACGTCTCTGGATTCTGTTGGTCTTTTTGGGTTGTGATTATGTTGGATTAGGGACTATGTTTGACTTGATTATGATGGTCTTGATTACGTTTAGTATTAGATTACTTACTTCAATGTGAATTGAGTTTGGTTTTGCTATTTATCTAGTTAAGGAATATTTAGTTCCTATTAGAGTTTGCGAATATTTAGAGATTATTTAGAATTTGATCCTTTTATAATCTTCAATTTCAATTGTTTATTGTTTTAATTAGTTTATGATGATGCGATATTAGTTTAATTTCGTAGCTAGTGACCTAATTTCATCCTCGTCCCTGAGAAGATGATACTTAAGTACTACGATGATAGTCGTTACTTGCAGCATTATATTTTTACTCATAATTATCATGCAAGTAACATGACAAAGATATTGATGTTTATACTTTACTCTATGATATCAAGTACACCAAATTTAATAATCAAATTACATATGGATTGAGACTAATTTATGTAATGGATCAGTACGATTCAATTGTCGACCTGGATATTATGTGAATCTAAAAGATGAATTTGATAAAAACTTTTTATTTTTTAAGATAAAAACAACTGTGAGATTGGGTATGAAAAAGATGAAAAAGGGAGGATATCCACTAAGGATATTTTGGAAAATAATCTACAAATTAGATAATACTATATACCTAAGGACTAAAGTAACAATGATAGGGCCAGAAAAATTTGAAAGTTCTATTGCTAAGCAAAAAAACTCAAAGGATAAAGTCTAATCCGTAAGAGATAAAAATTGATAGGTCATGAATATTGACTTTTGGTAATACTACAAAAAACAATGAGAACAACGCAATAAAAATTGATGAAAATGATAAGATCACCATTAAATCCCAATTATTAAGAAGCATGAGTACAATATAAGAATGGGGAAAAAGGTCCTCATAAGCTGAAGATGAGCTTAAAGAGGATAATGCAATTAGCATGACTAATAAAATGAGTAGAATAAGTTTTGAATCTGCAAAACATAGAGTAGATCGAAGTATGAGTCGAGATAGAAAATCATTGGGTATAAAACAAGAAGTGTTAGTAAACCAATCTATGAGGATAAATTAGTTAAAAATACGATAATAGAGATATGCTATGAAGTCACCAACACGAATTCTAATAGCATCCACATCGCAATAAACGTATATTTAGAGGGATATAATAAATATGAATTGTGTGTCTACATAGATAGTGGTTGTTCTATTTGTTTTGTAAAACGATCTTTATTCCCAGAATTTATATGGAAGAAAGCTAAGCATCCTTTACAAGTGAAAATAGCTAACAATAGTGTAATGAGTCACAAGGAGGCTATAGAAGGGTTATCAATAGAAATAAAAGGGGTCCAATGCATTATACCAGTCCTATGGGCTACTGATCAAGCCTCCTATGATATGATTATTAGTAATATTTTTCAGAGACTATATTCTCTATACACACAACCATAAACCAAATAATATTCACAGTAAATGGTCACTTAGTCCCTATTGATAAATTAGTTAAAGCTTACACTCTTAAAAAATTGAGTTCACATGTAGTTAGCATGGTGAGAAGGTAATGCATGAACAATGTAAGATAGTACTGACAATCTCACTGCCTGAGTTATCTATTAAAGAGTAGGTTGCTAAACAGTAAGTGCAATTTTACAAGGAACTCTACTGTGATAATCCTATAAAATTTTAGGAAAAAGATAAGACATTTGTAAAGATTACTTTATTAAATCCCAACACTATTATTCGTGTCACACGAATGGTGTATACACACTAGGATATATAAGAATTTGATAAACAAATCAAAGAACTTCTGGATAAATGTTTAATCAGAAACAGCAAGAACTCTCACACCAGTCCCACTTTCACGGTAAGAAATCATGCTGATAAAAAATAGAAAAAGCTATTACAAAAAGCTTAATGATAATACTTCCTTTGATGGTTATTATATTCCTCACAAAGCCGTCTTTTTCAATAGAATTCGAAGAGCCTCTTGGCTCTCGAAAATAGATTACAAAAGCGGATACTGGCAGGTAAATATGGATGATGAACGTAGTCCCTTAATTGCTTTTAGTTCCCCTCAAAGACATTATGAGTGATAGTGATGCCATTTGGTTTAAAAAATGCACCACAAATATTTCAAAGAGGAATTGATAACATCGTCAAAGATCTTAATCACTATTGTCACCTAAAGATGTAGTGATCATGGTATTATTCTTAGTAAGAACAAATGCATTTATGCTGAATAAGAAATTGAGTTTTTAGGCCTAAAGATAAAAGTTGGGCAAATCATACTACAAAAGTATATTCTAGAAAAAAATAAAAAATTTCTTGGAAAATATTGAAGATAGGAAACAATTAGAAAGCTTTTTTTTGATATCTTGCCTATTCTTCAGATTTCATTAAAGATATAGCTAAATTGAGAGAACCATTGTAGCCAAAACTCAAGAAAGAGGTAAGTTGGTCATGTTTTTAATTTGCCTAATAAAGGAGATGATTTAATTCTTGGGACAAATGCCAGTAATAAGCATTGGAGTGTAGTACTCAAAGTTAAAGAAGGAGAAAAACTCTGTAAATATTGCAGTGAAAGTTTTAATAAAGTAGAATGCAACTACCTCATAATGGAAAAAGGATCTTTGCAGTCCTAAGGCCGATTGAAAAGTTCATTGTTCTTTTAGTCCCAAAACCTTTTGATTGTTCGAATTGATTACAAAGGCATACTTAATTTTGTGAAAAAGAATTTATCAAACATACTAGTTTTCTTTCTCTATTAAATATATACAAGAATCGTAGAATTCTCTAGCAGATAGTTTAACTCATGAGCTTACCAATAGTGATCATCAGAGTAAAACTCCTGTCAGAAAAGGAGGAAAGTCAAAATTAAATGTCATTAGTACTAGAACTGGTTTCTCCTTTTAGTAAAATACTTATTGATATTTTAGAATTTTATACAAAAAGTAGATCCTAGTTTGGTCTGCTATCTTCTACCTACCTGATAGCTCAAGATTTAGCCTTTTAGAGTTACAAATTACTTACTTAAGATGTCTTTATGATATCTAAGAAAAAATAAGTTCTCACATTCAAGAAAAATGATTCAAACGAGTCTGTAAGCTGCAACAACTACTATTATAATTATTCCTATGATATTTGGGAATCATGGAGTAGTACAATATACTTTCCTGACAGATCTAAAGTTGGTAGTGTTAGTATTCCAACAAATTCAATCTCTCCAGATGACCTGTCGTGAAAGCCGAGGAATATGAAATTGTAGTTTACTACATGAAAATCCTAGATCTGATGTATCCATTTTTCTCAAAACTAACTAAGTTTCAACAATGCCTGTTTAGAAGGATCCATAAGATTCTTACATTTCCTAATGGTCCAAAAAATTTCATTCATTATAAGCCTATACGAAGAGGTACATTGTGCAATAAATTGAGTATGAAAATGAAAAAAGCCAAACTAGACCATTATATTATTCAAATAGTTGATTTAGACAATCCCAATTATTAACTATAACAATGGTTTCTAGAATGACAACAATTAGTTACTGATCCTGCTTTAGCAAGAGTGATCGGTTTTTACAACATTTATCATCAACTGTAGGTATTAATTAAATAATGCATTGCGAGAACACTACTTTCATTTATCATAATGAGTTTAGCAAATATATGAAGGTAAAAGGACCTACTTCAGAAGATGTCTTTGATTATCCCATTTGATGTTGGACTTAAAAAATTCTTATCAGAAAAACGAAAGAAATATTTTTATGAATTATTTGAAAAACGGGATTTAGAGCATCTTTAACTTGATGAAGATTGTTGTAATAGTCTGACCCTAAATCATGTTTATTCATTTCATTAATCCATGTCATTAATTTCATCGAATTTAAATCATCGCTTTTTGTTACTTCAATTGAAAGGATTTAAATGGACCCTCACCTTGCAATTCGGGGTTTTGTTCTTATCAAATTCTGGAGATCGATATTAGGCCTTGATATTATGAATTAAGCGGTTCAATTATTTTTCATAACACCACAAACATTTAACCTCGAGCTTTGGAAAAAAAAAACTTTTTCATGCGCACTCGGTTTGAGCTAGTTTTTGAACCCAAGCCCGTTTAAGGCCAATTTCGCTCCACTAAGACTTGACTCTATTTGTTTAGCTAATTACCCTTAGTCAGGCCTTAATTATACTTAGTGAAGGTAGATTTTGATGCTTAATTGTCAGTCAAGTATTTATTTTGCTTAAGCTTTTGTTTTGCACCAAGTAAATTCAAGACATTTTCTCTCTCTTCTTCTCCCCTTCTTCTCTCTACCCCACAGCCTCACCAAAACAGCACAGCCCAACCCTTTTGTGGTGATTTCTAGCCACTTTCTGACCAGCATTCGGCAAGGGTTGCAATCTCCAACCACCTCCCTCCACCGGCTATCATCTTCCACCCTCAAAATCACCAAATATCATCTCCATCTCCACTTGTTTCAAGCTCAAAGTAAGTGGCTTCAATCTTGTTCTTTGGATTTTTGGTTTTCTTCTTGTTTTTGTTGTTTTAATGGTGGATCATGCTATTTTGATTGAATTAAGAGTTATCTTGGTGATGATCATGGTGGAGTTGAAGTTGGATGATGCTAGGGTTAGGGTTACTTCTTAATCATGCAAGCTTCATATTTAAGTATTGGATATTGATTGTTTTATCCTTGATTTTGATCATCTTCTAATCTATTGAAGTTTATTATGATGTTTATGATGGTTTGAAATGATGGGAGCAAGTTTAAGTTAACCTTAAGTTAGAGTTTTATCCAAGAATGCATGGTTTGGACCAAACTAGTATTAAAGTTGAAGTATGTGTATACGTGACTAGAAAATGAGCTTTAGTGGATATGAATATGCAGTGAAATTGAGTGTGGTGCTTTTGTATGATGTTGCGATGGACCAAAGTGGGTTTACTTGCTTTTAAGGAATCGTTTAAGTTGAGGATTTGTGTGAAAAGTGAGGGAACAAACTCAAGCAGTGAGGCTGAAATTTCTAAAAAAACAGGATAATATTTGAGATGAAACTGGTAATGATTGGCCGAGCCAAAAATTATGATTTTTGGTGGGTAGATAGATTAGTCTGTTAGCGTTAAAATGGCTCTAGAATTGCATTAATATGAGGTCCATGGAAAAAGTTATGATCATTTTACTGAACCTGTGCAGGATGGACTCAAAACTGACACGTCGGTGTTCTAGCCCCATTTTGGGAAGCCTATCATAGAATCATGTTATGTGTCCACAATGAAAGTTTTAGAGGACTTCTTAGACTTTTTATATTAGGGTCTTAGGTCTCATTTCGAGGCTGAGAGTATAAGTTTTCAATTATTCTTTTCGTACCCTCTTTATAAGCCCTTTTGCTCTGAACTTGCTACCGTGCCTTAAATCACATTTCTACGGTTTATATAGTTTCATCATTTTAGTTTAATCTAGTACTTGGTTTGCAAAGATTCTTCATAAGCCAGTCTTATTTAGAGGCATCATTTATAAGAATAAGCTCGTTTCTGACCTCATGGACCTATAATGATCTTTTGAACAGAATCAGTGCCTAAGATTTCATTCTCTCCACTTTTGTGCATCTTATTATTCCGTGAACTTGCATTTAAAACTTCCAGGTATGCTCATTACCTGTATCTTTAGAAATCAGTAGGCACTTATTGAAATCATAATGTTTTGATAAGTACATCAATAAATCAATTTAATTAGTGCTTTATCATATAATTGATGACCCCATCAGTTACCAGTTATAGGACATTGCCCTCCAGTTACCAGCGTGATTTCAGGCTAGGTCCCTCGGTCGGCTTAGCAGGTGTATACCTATTCACAGATCGTAACAGTTATAAAGGGGTGAAGTAACAGATAGTAATTAGCAATTTGGTTTTATATGTGTTTCATTCCCTGTTTTAAAATTAAAATGAATTGCAAAGCGGGCTCAAACAAATTTTCAGTGTATCTTCAACATTACAAGAACGTATGTACTGAGCTTTGGCTCACAGTTCGAAATATTTTTATGTTTTCTTTTAGGAAAGTGTTCAATGAACCGCCCTCAGGCGGGCAGGACGCCTAAAGGTGATAAGTGAGCCAAAACTGTCCATGTGACTGGCGGTGTAGGAGTGCTGAGATGCTATCATATCATATTGCGATGTATTTTGGTATTGCAACTGTATATTTGAACTGAATTATGTAGTTTGGTGTAATCCTTGAGATGATTGAGATGTTAGAACCATTTCTGTATATAACTAAATGGTTTGAATGGTTGTGATAGTGTGAATGCCTTTTTTAGGGTAAACATTGGTTTTATGGCTAAATTTTCATGTATAAGGGAAGCCTTGTCCTTTTTGGACGGCAGTAACGCCCTATTCATTGGGTTATTATTTCTCATTGGCGAACTTAAGCAGGTAAATGCATGGAATGAATCATGTATTTTTTGGGTGTTACAGATTTGGTATCAAAACCAGGTTGAAATTTTCTTCAGGAAAGTAGAGTTCGAAATTATAGGGTGAGAATGGTTGTCGTGAGGGGGCTATCGCATACTGCCAACGTGATATTAGAAGTGTAGTAACGATACTAGAATGTAAGTTGCTTCCATTTGCATGTTCCTTATTTATGGATATGTACGCCTCTCATATGTGTGGTTTCTTTGTTAGAAGGACCCTTATGGCGTTAATATGTTACTGGGTGGATCTATGATTGCTCACATTACATTGCTATAGGCTAGTATAGAGGCTCAAGCATAGGACCCTTACTCTAAATTTCGCAGTATTATGGTCCGTGCATAGAGGCTACTTTGGTCTTTACCCCTGGTTGGCCTGTGGGTGGAGTTTAGGCATCGTTATCATGACTTTATGATAAAAGGGAATCCATGCTTGGACGACCCTGGGTTTCAGGCCCAGGGGGCTTGGACGTCTGTCACTACAGAGTTGTTATTAAGGGGAGAGTTTGATAAGAGAGGGATCACCATGGAGGCATTACAACATGTTTTTCCACTACATCAGGCGCCTCCCCCACTTGCAGCCCCAGCCCCAGCTCCAGCATAGGGGCCACCCTCCCCACCCGCACCAGTACAGGGGCCACCCTTCCCGCCCGCACCACCCATTGATGCCCGATAGCCCTGGGGAGGCTTACACGGTGATAGACCTCCCTGACACCCTAGATTTAATGGTGATTAGTTTTGGGGATGAGGGCCACCAGGGAGAGGTGGGGGTAGAGCAGCAATGGGAACAGGAGGCTGATGAGTTGATGGTGGAGTTACAGGGTGAGCAGGAGCAACAGGTCCAGCAGGAGATTGGTGATGCTGAGCCAGAGGTATCTACTTGCAGCTTCGATTCAGGTGAAGAACCTGATGATGAGTCTGACCCGGATTACAATCCATCTAGGGATCGTTAGGTGGCCCTAGGGGTTGATATAGTAGTTTTCATTTTGAGCCATGTATGTATATATGGTATAGTTGGATAGGATAGTTATGTTTTGTGTGGCATCTGACAATGTATATAGTAAGTCTAATCCTCTCTGACCGTGATGACATGGTCTGTACGTCTTTTTGGTCATGTGACGGATCCAGTGTGTAGGGGTTATTGAGTGTTTAGTGTTAGGGTTGGAGTTAGAGCTAGACTTGCCTACTCAGCTAGGTGCAATATGCTTTTGTTGCTCATGTATATAAATCAGCAGCTATGTATGTAAGTAAGCCATTATGAAATAAAATGCTGACGCTTTGAGGTATGAAATAATCTTTGAGCCATCTTCTATGTATTTATTGGGCATGTTTATCTTATATCTCCAGAGGTCCCAGTGTTTGAATTGTTTCATTTAATGTATGATCAGAATGTCTAAGTCAGTGCAAAACAACATGGAGGTTCATGTAGAGGACAATTTGGAGCAAGGCCAGGGATTGGGTGATGAAGGCTTGTGCCAGAAGCCACAACATGGTGACACGCCACTGTTGCCTTCTAACTAGCAACTTAGGAAACCCGAGCTACTGGCCAACCTTAGTTGCTAAATTGATGAAGCGAATTCTCCAGGTACGTGCTGAAACCCCTCCTAACCAGGATAAATTAGCAGATAGGGTAGCACGGCGCAACCCTAAAGTGTATGATGGAAATTATGATCTAGTGGTATTGGAGGAATGGGTAAGGGGAATGGAGAAAATTTTCACAGTAGTTGAGGTATCAGAGGAAACGAAAGTAAACATTGGGACGTATTATTTGTCAGGTGAAGCTAATATTTGGTGGAGCACTGTTAAGGGTGGGCTCGTAGGGCCTGAATTCATCTGAAGTAAATTCTTAGCAGAGTTGAGGGTGAAATTTTACCCAATTGTGATGCAAAGGCAAAAGGAGAAAGAATTTATGGAGTTAAAAATGAGCAGTAGCATGTCAGTGATATAGTATGCTAGTAAGTTCACAGAATTATCTAGGCTTGTCCCTGAATTTGTGTCATATGAAAGGTTAAAGATGAGAAGGTTTGAGGAGGGCTTGGCCTTCTACATTCGGAATTAGTTAGCTGGGCAACCAATTCTGACTTACCAAGAGTTGTACGAGCGAGCCGTTGAAGTAGAGCACGTGAAGACGGAGTTAAGGGCCTTGAACCCGATCAATCAGAAGAGGGAAGGGATCGAGCGGGGAGCCCCCAGTGAGAGTGTGAATCAAAAGAAACCCACTCCCGCTCCTCCCAAGAACCATTCTGCAAGCTCTATAGAGGCCTGTAAGAAGAGCGGAAGAACTAATCACACCACTCCTGGATGCCACGTTGGCACCAACAAATGCATGTGGTGTAGAACATGCCCCCGACGATTAGAAGCTGTAGACAAGGGTGCAGCAAAACCCTTAGCTCCGCCCCACCAGGGACTCCCACCTTCAAGGCCTACAGTTGCAGGAAGGGCATTTGTGATGAACAAGAAGGAAGCTGCTACCTCTGGTACGGTAATTACTGGAACTCTCTTTTTAAATTCAAAGCCATTTTGTGTATTATTTGATTCGGGCACCACTCATTCATTTATGTCTACCCGATCTGCTATACAATTGAGCCTTGAGAACAGGAAGATGAAAACCAATTATAGAATTAAGCTATCCAACAGTTCTATGATTGAGTGCTCCCTCTCTTATAAACTTGTCCCTATAACCATTGGTGAAACCACCTTCCCTATGGATTTGATTCAATTTGATTTGTCTGATTTTGACATCATTTTGGGAATGAATTGGTTGTACAGTTATGGAGCTCAAATCGACTGTGAAGATCTTAAGGTTATCTTGAAAGGTGAAAACGGGAGAAAAGTGTATTTTTGTGGGCAGAGAGAGGCAAAATCTTGTTCTTTGATTTCCGCTATGAAAGCAAGTAAGCTATTATGTCAGGAGTGTATTGGATATTGGTGTTATGCTATTGACACCCAAACCAAAGAAGAGGAAGCAAAGAATATACATATAGTTTGGGAATTTGAAGATGTTTTCCCGGAGGAGTTACCAGGACTACCCCCGCAAAAGAAAATTGATTTTGGAATCGAATTAATTTTTGGAGGCCAACCTATTTCAAAAGCCCCATATCGTATGGCCTCAACTGAGCTTAAGGAACTAAAGATTCAGCTAGATGAGTTGTTACAGAAGGGCTTTATTAGGCCAAGTGTATCACCATGGGGTGCCCCAGTGTTGTTTGTCAAGAAGAAGCATAGAACCTTAAGGCTATGTATTGATTACAGGGAGTTGAACAAGATTACCATANNNNACAAATGCTCTCTGCCATGAATAGATGACTTGTTTGATCAACCACAAGGAGCAGGAGTGTTTTCTAAAATTGATTTGAGGTCTGGGTACCATCAACTTAGGACTAAACCTGACGACATTCCTAAGATAGCGTTTAGGACCAGCTATGATCACTATAAGTTCACAGTGATGTCTTTTGGTCTCACTAATGCTCATACAGCCTTCATAGACCTTATGAACAGGGTTTTCAGACCCTATTTAGAACAATTCGTAGTGGTGTTCATAGATGATATCCTTAGCTATTCTAAGGACAAGGAGGAACATGCTGATCATTTGTGGACAGTATTGAAAGCTTTGAGGGAGCATCAACTCTATGGCAAATTAAAGAAATATGAATTTCGGTTGGGGGAAGAGGTATTTTTGGGACATGTGGTTCCAAAAGAAGGAATTAAAGTTGACCCCCTGAAGGTGAAAACAATCACAGAATGGCTAAGGCCTACCAATGTCACTGAGATTAGAAGCTTTCTGGGTTTAGCAGGTTACTACCGAAGGTTCATCAAGGACTTTTTGAAAATAGCTTCACCACTGATCAATCTACTGAAGAAAGCGAACAAATTCGAGTGGACTGAAAGAGGTGAGAAAGCTTTCCAAGAGCTATGGTAGCGACTAACTACCGCCCTAATCCTAACGTTACCAATGGAAGGAAAGGAGTATACTATTTATAGTGACGCTTCGAAGAACGGTCTAGGGTGCGTACTGATATAGGAGGACAAGGTAGTAGCTTATGCCTCTCGACAACTCAAGCCATATGAGAAAAACTACCCTACCCATGACCTGGAGTTAGCAACCGTGGTCTTTGCATTAAAAACTTGGAGGCATTATTTATATAGGGTACCATGCAAGATCTATACTGATCATCAAAGTTAAAAGTATATCTTCATTTAGAAGGAGCTTAATTTGAGGCAACGGCGTTGGCTTGAGTTGCTTAAAGACTATGATTTGCAGATT
>NCQV01050084.1:0-23035 GCA_002740545.1 Lophocereus schottii
ATGCTAAAATCGACAAAGTTACAATAAATTTATAGACCAAATTAATTGAGGATCCTGGGAGAAGTGTGCTAGCTCGCAATGGAGGCCACGGCAAGAAAACTAGAGCACCAAATTGCGAATAATTCGGGCCACCAACACCTGGTTGTAATTATTGCATCAACTTAAATCTGCGAAACACAGGTTCTCTTTCGTTTTGAACATCAAATAGAGGAACATGAAACAAACAGAGGGACATGAAATAGAGCACCAGAGTTGTAAGAGCTAGCTTCCAATGCACGAATTTGAACCGAACAACTCGCAAATTCACCTCCAAAATTAGAGTTCTCGTTCGTTTTGAACCAAATTTAGACTAATTACACCAATTTTCAATTGCTAAGAACGGATCTGAAACTGTAAAAGGAGAATGAAAAAAATAAACAAAAGCATGAAGATAAACTCTGCCATGTACCCTGTACTCTACGCTGCTCTCTACTTGCCCCCCAATTACTATGTTTTTGAACTCCATAAAAGCTTGCCGTCAACACCGTTCAACCTCCCCATTATTCGAATTGATGACCGACCAATGCATTGTAACGGTCCCTTTAATGATAGTGATGATGATGGACTAAATGGTAACGAGACAGAGAGAGAGTAACGGCCAAAGGAAGGGAGACGAGGGGTCGCAGGCTACTCTGCTCTCCTCATGGTTCTCGGTGTGGCTCTGGGCAAGAAGGAACGAAAGGAGCAGATGACGAAGAAGAAGTAAATGGGGAGGGGGCTGGTAGTCATGTGCCTAGCACATGGGGAAATTAAGTGAGAACATGAGAAGGCAGGCTGGGGTTCATGGGAAAGAAATGGGTCGCGGAAAAAGTTGGGAGTCGGCCCAGAAGAAAGAAGAGAAGGGGGGGAAGGAGAACGCTGGGCCTTAATCTTAAGTCTCTGGATCGGCCCACATGCACTGATGGACCGCGAAAGAGAAAGGGAAGGAGGGTCGGGACTGAGGCGCTGACAGAGAGGACAAACAGAACCAGCCCACGTGAAGGGAGAGAAGGAGAGGGAAGATTGGGCCTTTCTCGAACTGGGCTTAGCTTCCTTCTTGTATGCTTCAATCTGATCTAGTTCTAGCACTTGTTTGAGTAAATTCATTTATTTTCTTCAAGTTATTTTCAATTCCTGCAAAATAAACAAAACTATTATTGAAAATCTAATTTCACAATTTATTTTGAGCAAATATTAGATAATAAAGGGTACAAAAATGTAATAATTTCAGGTTGAACAATTGTGCAATGATTGTATTAATCTATTAACGACCAATGAAGATGAAAAAAAGAATTTCCATTTGACTTAATTGATAAAATTTCAGACATGGAATTAAAGAAAGAATATCTTACTAAACTAAAAAATATTATATTAAAAGAAGATCCAATAACTCCTCCACCAACCATAAGTTTGACTAAATCATTTAATAGATATGAAACTCCAAATGCAATAAAAATGGTAGAAACTCAAGATGTAGTGATGGACATTAATATTTTAAAGGAACAGATAAAAGAATTACAAAAAAGAGTATGTTCTCCTCATGCTAAAGATCTTCAAATAGGAACAAGATTAGTATTAATAGAAGACCATGTTCTTCCAACACAACAACCAGATAATATTATAATTTCATCTGAAGAACCTTCTAATCAACAATTCCTATCTATTATTGATCATGTTAATTGGCAAAAATGGTCTATCTACATTACTCTTAAAATAGAAGATAGTTTTGAAGTAAATACAATATCACGTCTTGATAGTAGCACAGGTCAAAATTGCATTAAAGAAAGATGAATTGTATCACAATATTATGAAAAGACTAAAGAGCAACTTCTTAGCGCTAATGGAGTTGTATTACGAATTAAATATAAATTATCAAATGCTTATATATTCAAATTTCAATCAAGTATATTGTTTTAAAAGTTGATTCATTCTAGTAAGATATGTAGGTCAAGAAATTATTCTTAGAACCCTATTCATCATTTAGATTTGTCTATTTAAGGATGATCAATATGGAGTTTATACTAGTATAATGGAAAAAATGATTCTTTTAAATTGATCACTCCGCTTTATCAAAAGGATTCGACATTATTCCAAACCTCATCTATATTGAAACAAATTAATATGCTTAGAATGAATAGTAATGAATACATGCTAAAACGAGAAAAAAAATTCAAATTGAACGACGAGCAGACACTACACGAAAATACTAAGAAGACATATTAACACAAATAAGCAATATTGACGAAAGATTATTAAATTTGATATGGAAGACAATGAACCTATAGTGGAGCAATCAAACTATTCCTTTGAAGTAACAAAAAGCCCATGCCTACAAGCAAGGTCCAAGGAAATAAACAATATGTTCTGAAGAGCCCAGTTATTGATAGGATCAGAAAAATACTGGAGTCAAAACCTGGAAGTAGTCAAAAAGGCCTTTATAAATTATGAAATAATTTAGCGATAGACATATTACAAGTTCAAATAGTGTTATTCATGATGCCATTTCAAATGGACCTCAAGATTATTAACTTATATTCATTTTGAAGTGATTTAAAAATCTTCAAAGACCTTTTCAAAAATCTTCCAAAACTATTGCACATTCCAAGTCCACTTTAGAATTAATATAATTTATTGATCTTATGCCTCGTTTGAAATGGTATCATGAATGACACTATTTGAAGTTGGAATATGCCTATTGCTTAAGTTACCTCATAATACATCAAGGCCTTTTTGACAAATTTAAGGTTTTGACTCTATTATTTTTCTGATCCTATTACTAATTGGACTCGTCACAAGAAACTATTTATTTCCTTGGACCTTGGTTATAGATGGAGTTTTCATTACTTCAAAGGAATATTTTTATTTTTCCAACATAGGTTCGTTGTCCTTCCATATCAAATTTCATAATCTTTCATCAATACCTCTTATTCGTTGGAATATGATTTCTTTGTCTTTTCGTCTATGTCTAGCCTTCTTTAAATTTGAATTTTTACTTGTTTAGCATGTATTTATCACTATTCATTCTAAGCATATTAATTTATTTGTATATAGATGAGGTTTGGAATAATGTCAAATCTTTTTGATAAACTAGAGCGGTTAATTTAACAGAAAATTTTCCCATTATCTTAGTAAGAACTCGGTATTGATCTCGCTTAGATGGATAAATTTGAGATGATAAATGGGTTCCAGGAATAACTTGTTGACCTATATCTCTTGCTAGAATTAATGAAGTTTTGAAACAATCTTCTTCATTGAAAATATAAGCATTTGATAATTTATATTAATTTAACGCAATTCCATTAGCGCTATTTAGTCATTCTTTAGTCTCTCATAATATTTGATGGAATTAATCCTTCTTAAATGGAATTTTGATATGCACCACTATCAAGGAGTGCTATTGTGTTCATTTTCAAAACTATCTTCTATTTTTAGAGTAATGTAAATATACCATTTTGGAAATTGATAGAATCAATAATAGATATGAATTGTTGATTAGAAGGTCCTTTAGGCGAAATTAGAATATTACCTTGTTGCGCATTGGAGGAAGATGGTTTATTTTCTATTAATGCTAATCTCATTTCTATTTCAAGATCTTTAGTTTGAAGAGACCATAACTCCTTTTGTAATTCTTTTGCTTGTTACTTTAGGATGTTGATTTCCATCTTTAAATCTTGGGTGATACCATTTAATATATCTACAGTTTCGTGTTTGTTAAATAATTTAGTTAAATTTACGCTTGGTGGAGGAGTTATTGAATCTTCTTTTAATATAATTATTTTGAGTTTAATAAGATATTCTTTCTTTAATTTCGTGTCTTGAATTTTATCGATTAAGTCAAACAAAAATTCTTTTTCATCTTTATTGGCTGTTAATACATTAATATAATCATGACAAAATCTTGAAGATTCATTTCTTAAGGACTCATAATCTAAATCTTATTCTATTTGATATACAATATCTTCTTTGTTATTCAACGATGAATTTTCTGAATCAAATAGGGGTATCTTTGAGTTTAAATAAAAACATTATTTCTTCTTGAATATTTGGATGATCGGCGTAACACTAGTGTTTTTTTATCAACTTTGCAATTATTGGCTTTATGGCTAAATTTACCATATCTAAAACACGTTATTTGGTATGAAGTCTGTTTTGTAGTTGCCTTTTAGGAGATATGGTTTTTTTATATTTAGTTTGGGATATATATTGTTTTTTCTTCGTAACTTGCACTTTTGTACGTTTTTCAACACAAGTGACTTCTATTTATGGGAGACAAAAGGCTTCGCACAAAGATCATGAGTCTTTCCTTTTTGTAGTTTTTTCGAAAGAATATTTTGCTTGCATTTTTAATTTTGTATATAATGAAACTCCTATTTTAATGAATCCAGATAATTGACCAAAAATTATCTTATCAAATGACATTGTATGTTTTCTTGCAATTTCTCTAATTTTGTTGAAAATTCTTTGGGAAAATAATGAACATAATCCTAGCATGAATTTTTCTTTCCAATAAGGTTGTAAAAAATCATATCTTTTTAACAAATATACAAAGAAGCTATCTTTGTACCAATTGCAATAATCTAATATTAGATAGTATAAATTTGTTAAAACTGTTTCAAAAGAGCCATGGACTTCTTTTGGGTCGACTGTAAACTTCATTGTAATAGTATAAATTGGAACTTCTACACCATTGAATATGTCCTAAGTGTTTTTGTGAGTTTTAAATACATTTTATTCTTCTTTACTAAGATGTAAATTCCATCAGTTTCTTAATATTCTGGGAAATCCTGTGGTTATAAGACAAATATTATTAGTTCATCATTTATTTTGCAATAATATGTGTTATAAGCAATAAGCATCCTATGGTGTGTTGTAATTATTTCGTGCTCACTTTTGCCATTTATATTGCATTCATAAATTAAACTTCCATGAAATTTGTTAATACCTATACTACTTTTTAGTTGGAGGATAGATGGAGTTGTCTTAGAGTAGTATAAGAATTGTTTTTTTATGAATTTTATTTAATTCTTAAAAATCAAAATCATTATCAATATGAATTGATTCCACAATATTTACTGTATTACTTGAACTTGAGTTTCATCTAATTTTTTTATTTATTTTTAAAACTAAAGCTTTATTTTTTTCTGGTAATTCTACACTAATAGGACAATTAATTTTAAAATAAGGTTTGGATACATCATATAGGAATCGTGGTTTTGGATTTTCTTCATCTGTGTTTACGTTAAGATCTTCCATTTGTTCTATTAATGAATCAATATCATTTTTTTGGCTATTGCTCCTATTTGAGTAGAAACCATATTAACTTGCTTTAAAAATATATGAAGTATTTGATCAGTATAATTTTTTTGATAATAAATCTTTTTAATATCTTCTAAATTGACTTGACTATTTTTAGGGTCATGTCTTCTTGTTTTGCAAGGAGTTGCTGGAATGAGTCCATCAAAAGAGCAATTACAATTTCTTCTAAAGGAAGAATTACGGATTGTACAATATTTCCTTCTTTTAATGTCCATTTTGTGCTAATTTTGAATTGGTATTTGTACTTTAATCTTGTAAGGATTTGGAAGCTTAATCTCATGCATATACAGCTAAAACCATGTAAACGAAGTAATATTCACTCTAGTTGTTATTCATTAATTAATACTACTCTTGTCGTATATGGCTTGGAGCTTCTTTCTCAAATGAGGACAAGAACCAATCTCTGTCCTTTATTTTAAATTGATTTAAAGTCTCATCTCAAATATTCTTTGTTTATTGTTAGAGACATAGAGATGACATTAATAGATGAATAGGATACAAGTTTCATAATAGAATGGGTTGCATATCCTATGGATGATGCACTTTCATTAATAGGTTGGAATAAATTCTCATTGACTCTTCATTTGGCATACCAGGCCTAAGAGGTTCATAGTTGGATGACCTACAAGATATAGAGTAGGTGGACTATAGACGTTCTTCTTGATAAATTGAAAGAGATAATTTTTTTGACAGCGAATTGAATCTGATAAGTATTCTCCCATCACCAAAGAAAGAAAACAGATGAGGGTATCTAGATCGCGTCTCCTCTTTCGGTTCCCAACTTTCCTCAACCATGGTGCGGTTACAGTCTCCAGAAAATAGAATACGGATGATTTGTTTTGCATAAAATGATTTTTCATGCACATACCTTATCCAGAAAGTAGATGAGTGTATTTAGATTGCATTTCCTCTTTCTATTCCCAACTTTTCTCGGGCATGGTGTGGTTACCCAAAAGGACTTTTATAATTGAGATTATTTCTTGCAAAGTTAGTTCTTTTTAAAATCTAAGATCTCAATTGGTTGTTCCTTGTAGATCCAATCTTCATAGAACTGCAAAGATTCTCGCTCGATCACATGAGATGGGTGGCGAATATATTTACATAGTTGAGACACTGAAATACATTATATACCCTTGTGAGGTCTCCATGTAGTTGTAATCAATATGCAACATCACCTTCTTCTATTTTGATCAAATAAAGGGCCAACATGCCTAAGTGTAAGCTTGTGCGATTGCTAAACTGTCTCTCATGCAATACTTTAAAACTAGTCATTCCTATACTAAAGTGGTAGCTATTGTCGCAGAAGCACTTGTTCAATGTTAGCTACTTATCCTATGCCTTCTTGAAGTCCAAAACACAAGCTTGAAGCATTTCTCCTAATGTTTGAGTAATATGCTGTGTATGGCCATCAGTGGCTAGGTGGGAAGTGATGCTAAAGTTTAGCATGGTCCTGAAGGATTTTTACAGTTTTAGTGCCTCATGTCTCATATCATAGGTTGAAACCATCAAAGTGGCTGGTTCAATTAATTAGATAATCTTCTCCAAACAACAAGAAAACGCTAGGGCCAAGTGTGGCAAGCAAGGTTGGGTGTTAGCATGTCGACTGATCTAGGTTCTTTGATCATCTTAGTTGGTGGTAGCTTTTGAGATATTCACTCTCTACTTATTTATTACTATAATCTCACTTCACTAACTGTACACTATATGCTATTACTAGTATGTGAGTTACCCTAATCCTTGTGGTTTTGATCACTAAAATATGTTCCTTATGACCTTATCACACTATGAATCATTAAAAAGGCTCATCCCAGTGGTGACAATGTTAAGGGAGGGGGTTGGTTTAGGGCTCCATAGGGCTGAAACAGCCATTTCCTCCCCCAACGAACCACCTTCTCTTGAAGGGGTGCATTAGATTTGGCTTTCTCAAAGTAGTAGTTTCATAGAGTCATGTAGTAGGTTGGACTAGCACTTCAATTTTTAGAGTCGCTAGCACATTTTAAAGGAAGTGAACAAACCCATAATTCCATAGAAAATACCGAATTCCTTCTTTCAAATAACTGTTTAAACCAAAGGGATAAACCTGGGACATAAGGCTTAATTGTCAAGAAGAGAAGGGCTTTTTTGTCTACAATTTCAAATACTGAATAGAAATTATTAAAAGTGGATCCATAGCCATAAACCATGAGAATGGATAATGAGTGAGGATATGATCTAGTGGATAGCGAAAACTACCATTAGACCACCCACTTCAAAAGTGGCCTCTACTAGAAATTTAATAATACTTTAAATTTTCCAATTCTATACAGAAGATTTATTAACAAGCCATTTTTATAATAGAAAGAAATGCACAAGAAGCGATAAACTAAATGATAGCTTTAGTTAATATGCAAAAGAATGAATATTAGGCTGATAGTCACTGAGGGCAAAAACAAAATGTGATCATGGATACAAGAACTATAGAAAGCTTTAAATATGTTATTACCTTTGGTAATAGGCCCTAGGACATACCTCGATTTAAGCGGTTGACAAAACAATGTGCACTTGATTCCTTACTCTCAAGTGTGCTCAGGGAGGATGAAGGCTAGTCCATCTTCAAAAAGATTTGAAAGAATATTTTAATTGAGTTTGTTTCTTGATTTTGTGTGTGTGTGCGTGTGTGTGTGTGTTTTTTTTTCCTTGTGTGCAAAGAAAGTGAGAGAAGAAGTCTAAAGAGAAGCAGAGTTTCTTGTAGGTGTAGAATCCAGAAAGAAAAGTATAGAGTTTCTTATAGTTCATGATGAATCAGAGGTAGAGGCTTCCTTCTTACAGTGCTAGCAACCCAACCTCATTATAGGAAGCCATAGATCAAGAGCCAAAAATTAAATTACTTTATTCATTCAACTTCCATAAAAAAGGTAGCATACCACTAATGATGTTAGAAATTTGCTAATAAGCTCAATTGCAGCAATCCCATAGATAAAAACATGTGGGATTTATGAAATAAGGAGTAAGCCAAACATCTTGCAATAGGCCCTAGCAATAGCTACTAGACCCTAATTGTAGCCATTGGGCAAGCTACACTTGCCCTAGGTCCTAGTGGGTGCAAGTATCTTGCCACCAGCCTCCGTTTTCTACCTTAAGTAAATTCTTCATGAGAGTTTGAACATGAGGCAATGTGCCAATCCATTGGTTACTATCTCCATTCATTCATTATGAGGTCTCGGCTTCAAGCCCCTATGCTACTAATCACACAAAACTCCAAGGTTTTTGTCTTTTTGAAATTATTTTTAAATTTTTTTGATTTTCAAATGTTTTTTAGTTCTCTTACGAATTTTTGATGTGAGAAATGATTTTATGTACGAATTGGCTGTTTCACCCTTAATGGATTGGATAGTTGTCACCATTAGGCGACAATTTATAGGACCTGCAAGCACGTAGTTTGTCTAAAATCTTGTGGGCACTATTTGATGCTTATAGGAGCCCTCACTTTAGACGAGGTCATTAGGGTAAAGAGCAAAGTATGCAATGCCATGCAGGACGGATGCAAATGCAAGAATGAGTAAACGAGAGCTTTTAGGATTTAAGCCTCACCCCAGTTTCTTAAGTCCCGTTGAGGAGAAAAGCATAGAAAATTTTGGAGTGTGGTTTAGAAAGAAAGATTTTAGAAAGGTTTGGCCTTCTGTCTTGCCCCAGGAGTTCTCAGAGAAATGGTTAAAATATTTCTAGGCTTAAATTACACCTATGAAATCATTTTGTGATTTGAAAGTCTTAGACATGTAAAAATTTTAAGCTTAACGGTCTCTCACCTTTAAAATTTGCGACTTGAAGGTCTCACAAATGTGAAAATCATTTTGAGAGTTGAAGGCCTCACGCCAACTTTTGAGGGTTCAAAATCTTTTGAGGCTTGAAAATTTTGAGGGTTGAAGGTCTCACACTTATGAAGATTTTGAGGCTTGAAGGATAA
The DNA here is from genome assembly GCA_002740545.1 of Lophocereus schottii. Classification (NCBI taxonomy): domain Eukaryota; kingdom Viridiplantae; phylum Streptophyta; class Magnoliopsida; order Caryophyllales; family Cactaceae; genus Lophocereus; species Lophocereus schottii. The sequence goes on from NCQV01050084.1 coordinate 9,278, forward strand.
AAAACTTTCACATAATGAGAAGGAGTTAAAAGGGTGCTCACCATTGTTTTACATGGTTATGGGGTCGAGTTCCATGGAAGTGAGTGGATGTTACTCATGCTTAGGCAAATAAATTATTTTTCTATTTGAATCATACCTCAACGATATGACTAGCACAATCACTGGGTCAATTGCTAAGGTAACCGTATGATGTGGCATGTTGGCTGCTCTTAATAGCATAGTTTTGAACCTAATGGCAACCACGAGATGCGTTCGCCTAGCACTATGTTGAGCAAACTATAAAAGGCCTGCTATAGTTGCTTTTCTTCACTTTCCCTATCACTTTGACCTTCCTCACTCTAAAACCACCATTGTTGGCCATTTCCAAGCCTTAAGAGCCTCCATTCTTGCAATAATCTAAGAGGTAATTGCTCCACTCAAGTTTATTGGTATTATTTACTTAGTCCTTGGCATTTTGAGTTGAAATTTTGAATTTTATGCTTATGTGTAGCATTTGAGGGTTTCTATGGTTTTGATTATGTAAACCTCCATTGTAGAGAATTTAATGGGTAAGCTTATATGTTTAAGATGACTATAGAATGTACAAAAGCATTAAGAGTTAACTTAAACTCAGTTTTTGCTCCCTAATTGTTTATGTAAAGTTTACTTTTAAAACTTAGTTTTTGCTCCCTAGTTGGTTTTGTAAAGTTCAGTTTTTGGCTCTTTTGAATTCCTATTGATGCGATGCTGAAATTTTTACGAGGTGTTTCCTTATTGGAGGGACTTTAACCTCCCTTTTTTAGTTTATGAACTCAAGTTTTTGATATTTGCATCTAAACTATGGCAAGTGTACCCATTTCTTTATTGTGGTGATGAGAGAATATTATACGATGAGCATAAGATTAGGCCTTAGGCCCCTATCAACTGGATTGATACCTTTAGCCTGTTATATTCAGAGGATAACCATCAACGTCTCTTTACCATTACCTGACAAGGCAGAGTAAGATTTTCTCCTTTTTTTTTCCTTCTGACTTTTTGATTTGATAATTCCTAAATTTTCTTGGATTCATTTTGACAGTCCATTTTCTATTACTATTAGTGTTTTGCTCTCTCTCTCTCTCTCCCCCTCCCCCCCTCTCTCTGTTTTTTTTGCAGAATTAGGAATTTGTGAAAGGCTTTAAAAACCTAAAAGATATCGAGTGTATCCATAGGAGGCTTCTTAGTGCCATTACAGTGATGGCGACCCGCTTTGGCTTCAGCTCCCTGATTAAGGTTTGTGAAACTTGAAAGAAAACTAGTGACTTTCATTGAAGGAGGTCACTCCACTACCAGCCAAGTTCATCTAGGTACCCGAACCTAGAAGGTTCAAGCACTGTTCCAGGAGGTCTAAAGTCAAGGTTCTAGCTTTATTGATCATCCAAGCATGCCAACAAAGCCACTGATATGTTATCTGATCTAGCGAGTACTGGATCCATTTTGGGGAGTAACCTTTATCATTTGCTAGCTCACATATCAGCAAATAAATGATACAAGTTGTCCCACCCTTTTGATGCTAACACAGTAGATCAAGCAACCAGATCAGCCAGCACAGTCAGCCCATGCCTAGATTACAGTCCATTTTGGCAGTGTTTTGGAGAGTCAACTTTAACTCTACTTTGTAGCACTCTTTCAGCTTGTTTGAGGTGGTGAGAATATGTCTAAAATATTATCCTACATGCCCTAAAGTTATAGCAAGATATTAGTTTGCATCAGCCATTAACTAGCTGAAGTCCAAAGGAAATCCCCTATGGTCCATTAGTTCACAGGCTATTGCCCACTTGCATCTTACTAGGGCATTACCAAGGATGATGACTGCAACTTTCTACTAATAATCATCATTAGCTTGTATTTGATCCATCCTAAGCTTGATACCTCAGTAATAGAGATTAGCAACCTAAATAGGTGTTAAAGATCAGGCTAAAAATCTTTTATTACTGTTTTTAGTATCTAATGTACTCTAGTTTAGCCATTGAGAGAGGGAGTGGGGCTTGGTTTAAAGGCCTAACTTTTTGTACTATGATACTCAGTTGTTGAATTAATCAAAGTTGAGCAGGCTCTGTACTCTCAAATTCTCTCTAGCTTATCCCATTCTCTTGCTAGTTTGGGTGCTGTTTTAGTGAGTCTTGGTGAACTTGTTGCTGGTGTGTCTTATCTAGCTAGCAGTCAAGGGCCCCAACTTCACCATAGTGGTGAGACATATCCAAGTGTGAGTTAGTTTATGTGTTTTCTGATTTGTTTAAACTTCTAGTCTAGTCCGATCTAGTTTGCTAGTGTTTATTTTAGTGAATCTGACTTCCTATAATGCCCCTATTCTTTTTTTAGTTTAAGCTAACTACCCTATTTCATGATATTATGAAATCGTATTTCATTATTTAGTTAGGTTAGATTAATATTGATATGCTTGCTTAAGTGATAATTTTATTAAAAAGAGAAATTATTATTGTTATTATTAATTTTGAAATTTTATGTTAGTCTTAATAAGCGTTTGTAAAGATTTTTATTGTGTACTAAATCAAGTAGATTCCTGAATACGATTAGATTGTCAGCCTTACAATTAATTTCATCGAAAACGTTATTAACGGGAATGAATAAATCGACGAGGGTTAGAATTAATGGCTTGAGTTTAGGCTAAGAGGTATGAAATTGGGATGAGAAATATGAGATGATCAGACAAACAAAAACCAAAAAAAGGGAAAGGAGGGGCTACCTTTTTCTACCTAAGCCTGATAGGCCCTCGACCCCCCTTTTCATTTTCTACAGTCTTCATCTTCTTCCTCCCCCAAAAACGGCCCAATGCGCCCCTCTCTACATGGCCTTCATTCATGCATCCAACCTCAACAAAATCACAACAAACAATTCTATAGTGAATTTAGGAAGTTCACAAGCCGAATCTACCATGTTTGTGGTCTTGTCTAGAGTGGTTAGAGGCATTGAATGCGTTCCCGAAACCAGCCATATCTTTCTGCTCCATAACCACCATTAATCCTCTATAAATCGGGGCCTAAGCTTGGAGTGATGTGGGTGTTCTTAATCTCCTCAAACTATTAGTAATTTCACAAAATTTTACAACTCCTTTTGTTAAGATATTGAGTGGCATGCATTTTAATAGATTGCATGAATCTGTTTGTGGGATTTAATTATGTTATAATATAGAATTTGGGTCAGATTATGCCTTGATTATATTATGATTTTAATTCTACATTGTAATTGTTGTTGTGTGTCGGTTTGGTAACTCTCGAATTGCTCGATTAGGAGAATTGGGTGATGATGGTGTCGAATATGTTTATGGGTTTAGAATCTGTTATAATGCAATATTTGAGTCAGATTATGCCTTGCTTATATGCTGATTTTAATTATGTATTATAATTATTACTGCATGTTAGTTTGATGATTCTCAAATTGTTCAGTTATGAGAATGGGGTGATGATGACGATGTTGAATTGAAATTGTATGAGTAATTGATGAATTTGGGATGAATCATTGAGTGATATTTGTGGACTTTTTGTGGGAGGTGCTGTGAGGAGGGAGCTCGGGGTGTTAAATTATTTACAGCATTGTGAATTGAGTCCAAAAATGTAATCCTAGGCTGATTATACTAAATTACTGAAACTGAAAATGGTTATAGGCTGATTCTGGTGAATTACTGAAACTGAAAATGGGTATAAGTTAAATTAGCAACTGAAATGCTTATAGGCTGATTTTGCTGAATTACTAAAATTGAAAATAGTTATAGGCTGATTTGCTGAATTTCTGAAATTGAAAATAATCATGTTAATTATGGCCATTGAACTTTGAATGCGATGAAGTTATTACGTGTTAATTGTTTGAAATTAAAATAACATAGAAAGGTTCTTCCTAATTAGCCCGAAGTGCTTTACGTAACTCTTATTTACCGTCATTCTAGTTCTTGTTTTAGTTGTTAAAATTACTTGTGCCATGAACGCTTTTTAAATTACAGTACGATTCAGCAGAATGGTTCGACATATTAAATTATTTAAAATGAGAATTTGAATTAAGCAAGGTGATTCTTTAAGAACATGAGCTTTTTTCAAAATTCCTCTTATGTATGAAGGTTTGAAACGAATTTAGAACTACTAAAAATGTTTAGTTGCTAAACTAAGTTGCGATTTACATATATCAACAAGTTGTTTAAAGAGTAAGATGTTGAGTTAATGAACTCAAAGTGAACTTAAGTGACTTTCCCTTTTGAAGATAAAGATCTACAAACTGATAATACGATTATGGAAATTATTTTGGCCTAATAAGCATGATTATGGTTTTGTAAACGAATTATTAAAATGAAAGGGCTTATGACTCACTTGAAAGTATGAAGAGTCTTTATTGCTTGTGACAAAAGTTTGAATAACTAAAATGATTTGGTTGAATTAAAAGTGGCTAAGATAAGTGCTTAATGAGTGGTCATGATTAAGGAGCAGACCCGGCTTGCGAGAACCCTAATGCCTAGGGAGTAGACCTAGAAGTGGGAGCCCTAGAAGTCCTTGACGAGGGTAAGGTCCAATGTTATGTCATGCCCTAGGGATAATGCGAATTGTTAGTATAGATCTCACGTAGGGCGAGTGTAGATATCCCCTAATTAGCATGTTATGTAATATTAGACCAGTAGAAATGATCTTATTTTTCCGTTATGTAAGTAAATTATTTGAGTTCTCACTTTTAATATTTTAAGAATTTAGAAAAGAGCATAAATCCTTCATGCGCCAAAGTTGAATGTAAATTACTTATTTTAAGGAGAAACGATTTAATTGTGTTTTAAACATGTCAATGAGGATTTCTTTTTTTTCTTTACCTCTGTTAAGTCCCGTTACTTAGCTACAAGTTCGAATGACATTCCTTAATGGGGTGTAGATGCTAGAGTGTGGTCATTAGCCTCAGTGGATTCATTTATATTGGAGGATAAAGTTTTCTTTTGTCTTCTTACTTACCTAATATGATAATAATAGGATAAATGTGATATAGTTGCTACTTTTGAATATTGCTTGTAACTGTTTTGTTTTTTTACAGAGTTGAGAGACATTCACTGAGTGTGTGGTGGCTCACCCCCTCCTTATTTTCCTTTCCAGGTTTAGAATAATCAGGTATAAAAGTTATATGACGATGACCTACTACCATCCATTTTCGTAATTTCACTTGATTGGTTGCTGTGAATTGATGAACGTGTTGCCATCTATGTAATTAATTAAGTCTACTCATAAGTTGTGTAAGCATGTAGACGGCGCTTGACCCTATGTATATGTTGTTATGTCATTTGTTATTGGCTAGTTTGAATTCCAGTAACCCAGGTGTGCGACCTATGGTAGGGACTGATGTCACTTAGTAATTTATTTATCTTATCGTCAGCCTTATAGGTACCCGTCAGCTTAAGTTAAGCTTTAAAATATTGCAAATATAGGCAGAACTCTTGCAGTTTTTCCCTAGAATGCCTAAACATGCTAAAGTTTAAGTTTGACCTTGAAAGGCTTAGGGATTTCTTCTAGAAGTCCTGGCGGTATGATGCCTCCCTGGGATGAGGGGTATTACATTGGGTGATATCAGAGGCATAGGTTGCATTATGCATTTAACCATAATAATAGGAGTTGCAATACGTGAAATACATCACGTATGTGCTTGCATGAAAGTGTTCTGCCTTTATATTATCTATGTTAATTGTATGACCTGTGGAATATACATATGCTAGTTTCCATACTTACCCTTACAGTGGTAGTGTAGGATGGTGTTTTACATCGTTGACTATATGTACTTACCCTTTTGGTGGGTTGCCTAGAATGCGGTCTTATATTAGAGAGATTTAGAGATGAGCAACCGATGCGGCCCATAAAGAGTCATCGAGAGCTACTGGGTGGCCAAGTTTATAAGGAAGCTACCCATGACTGGGAGGTGGAGAGAAGTTGCTGTTACCCTCCATCAGTGGACAGTGTATATGGAGTCATATGCCCTTTTTACCTATCGAGGCTTAGTAGAATTTTTGCTACTAGCAGAGCATTAAGTAGACTACTTGGGAAACACCCCTTTTGAAAGAAGCATTGCTACCAGTCAGCTTGTACATAACACACCAATTTAGCTTGCCGAAAAGCAGCACCTCCCTATCACCTTGTCTGAGAGGGGCCAAGTCGAACATCATCAGATGAGGCTACTCTTCATCAAGAGGACCCAAGCGAGCACTACCAGTGAGTCGGCATAATGTGGTTGTGCTAAGTGGATGCCTTTGGGATGATCTATTCCCAAGGGTGGCAAGCCACAATGCTCAGAATGAGAGAGTTGGTTGATGAAGGGTATAATATTGAATAAGCTCCCATTGTGAGATTGGAAGAATCATTAGCCCTTAATTCGGACAAACTCGAGAGCTAGGATGACTCCATGCTTGATAATCCTCCTGAAGATGACTCTTTAGATGAGGAGTAGGACAGAGTAATATGAACCAAGGTTCACCGATGGTGTAATATGTATAATTAAGATAGTTGTAAGCCTTTTTAATTTGTTTTCTTTCTATAAGGAGCACTAAAATGGTAGGAATTCCCAGTGACTTTCAAGTCACAAAACCTACATTTAAATAAAACAAATGCAAATGGGTGCTTACCAAAGTGTTATCTGCTTGCCAATTTGTTTAAGCGCATACATGCCCTCCCTTAAGTGAAAATGTGGTATGCATGTATGACCTTATGTGGGTTAAGCTAAGACTTAATTTTTGACTATACATAACATTCCTTTGCCTCAATTACAAACAGTTTCATTAACTGAAGGAACCTGCCCCTTATAAATCATAGTGTGATTATGATACTAACTTCTAACTGGAATTAGAACTAAGCAACTCCATATATAAATGTGTAAACATATACCTTCGTGACGTGAACCACCACTTGAACCTTCTACCATGGAAATGATATGTCAATTCAATGGGCTAAAATCCCTAAATTAGGAGGTGGGCCAGACCCTTTGATATACGAGCAATGGCTTAGAAGGATGGAAAGATTATTTGAGATTATGGAGTCTCCTAAGAGGTTCAATTGTATGCCTGGCCACCTATCAATTTGAAAAGGAGGCTGAATTTTGGTGGGAGATAGTTAAACCTCAGGCAGGAAAACTGCCATTAACTTGGAAGCAACTGAAGACTCTAATAGATGCCTAATACTACCCCAGGACGTAAGGAGGGCTAAGGAATAGGAATTCCTATGCCTTAAACAAGGAAATATGAGTGTGATGGAATGCGCAGTGAAGTTCAATGAATTGAATCGTTTTGCACCAAACCAAGTGGCTACTGAAGAAATGCGATTGGACCACTTTGAACAAACCAAAGGGGGAAGTAAAACATACGATAGCAGGGCACGCCTATGCCACTTTCCCAGAGATGTATCAAAGGGCTGTGAAATAGCCCGAATAATGAATGAGACCGAGATTGGAAATAAGGAAAAGGGACAAGCAAAAAGGAAGTTCAGCCCTGGGGATCTAGTTCATAGGGAAACAAAAATTTCAGGAGATTTAACCATGGGAAGAAACAAGACAAGGGTAAAGAATTCGATCAGTTGCAACAAAAGCAGACATGTGACCAATGCGGGCATCAACATTTTGGCCCATGTAGAACCATTATGGGCCAGTGCTTTGGATGTGGTGAAAAGGGACACAAGGTCGCTAACTGCTCGAAAGCAGTGTGGAACAGCTAAGGCAACTCTCAAAAAGTAGGAGTGGGAAGAAATCTTCCAACACAACAAGGTCACCTTCCAACTAATGCTTCCTCAGGAGGCAACAGGAGCAATAAAAAGCCACAAGCAGGAGGCTGAGTATTTTTCTTGGATGGAGAAGAGACTAAAGGCCCTACTGCTACAGTGTCAGATACTCTTCTTGTTAACCATATTTATGCTCACGTTTTATTAAACTCTGGTGCTACTCACTCATTTGTGAGCCTTGAATTTGCAAAGAAACTCGCTAGTAAGCCTAGCGAGATGGATACACAACTATATTTGACCACTCTCTTAGGATCTATTTATCACACTAACATCATTTTTAAGAATTGTGCTATTAGTGTAGAGGAGAGAGTCCTCTCTGCTGATTTGGCGCAATTAGAGATACAAGGATGGGATATTATGTTGGGGATGGATTGGTTAGTTAACATGAGGTGACCATAGATTATGAAAAAAGCTAATCACTTTCTCGACCCCTAAAGGACAAAGGATGAAATTTATAGGAAATGGCTATTAGAAAACTATTCCAATTATATCTGCTATGCAAGCCTTCAAAATGCTGAGAAAAGGGTGTCAAGGTTATTTGTGTGCAATTAAGGTGGAAGAACAAAGAGAACCAAACTTAAATGAGATTTCAATGGTGAGAAAATTCCCCAGTTTATTTTAGAAAGTGTCAGGGTTACCACCTAATCGAGAAATTGAATTTACACTAGACCTGGTGTCGGGCACCACCCCAATATCTGAGACTCTGTATCATATGGCACCTACTGAACTTACGGAGTTGAAAATCTAACTTCAGAAATTATTAGATATAAGGTTGATTCAACCTTGTGTCTCACCATGGGGAGCCCTAATGCTTTTTGTGAAGAAGAAAGACGGTAGTTTAAGATTGCACATCGATTATGGGGAGCTAAACAAGGTGACTATAAAAACAAATATCCTCTCCCTAAGATTGATGATTTGTTTGATTAATTAGCATGCTTTGCGGTGTTCTCTAAGATTGATTTAAGATAAGTTGTATCATTAGTTGAAGATTAAGAGAGTGCATGTGCTCGAAACCGCCTTCTGAACTCGATACGGGTACTATAAGTTCCTAGTGCTACCATTTGAGCTAACCAATGCCCCGACTTTCTTCATGGACTTAGTGAGTAGAGTATTCAAGCCCTTCCTCGATAAGTAGAGTATTCAAGCCCTTCCTCGATAAATTCATGGTGGCATTTATTGATGACATATTAGAATATTCTAAAACCAAGGAGGAACATGCAGATCACTTACAAGTAGTATTGAAAACTCCAGAAGAACACAAGCTGTATGGTAAGCTTAAAAAGTGTGAGTCTTGGCTTGAGAAGGCAAACTTTCTAGGTCATGTGGTGTCTCAATAAGGCATTTAAGTGGGCCCTGCAAAAATAGAGGCGATTATGAGTTAGTTGAGATCTACAAATGTCTGCAAAGTGCAAAGCTTCCTAGTTATGGATGGTTACTATAGAAGATTCGTAGAAGGATTCTCCAAGCTAGCCATACCTATCACCAAATTACTTTGGAAAAGCAATAAGTTTGAATGGACGTGAGAATGTCAAGATAGCTTCTAGGAGATAAAGGAGCGACTAGTGTCTGCACAAGTTCTAGCAATACCTAAGGGGAATGAGGGATTTGTGGTATACAATGATGCATCCAAGAAAGGATTAGAGTGTGTTCTATTGCAGAAAGACAAAGTTATCGCCCATGCCTCTCGTCAACTAAAACCATATGAGGAAAATTACCCCAACGCATGATCTAGAGTTGGCTATAGTTATATTTGCATTAAAGATTTGGAGACACTGACTTTATCGAGTGATATATGAGATGTATACTAATCATAAGAGCCTGAAATATATTTTCGCTTAGAAAGAGTTAAACATGAGGCAGAGAAGATGGCTGGAACTTCTAAGAGATTATGACATGGAGGTCAAGTATCATCTTAGTAAGGCGAACATAGTGGCAGATGCTTGGAGTAGAAAATCGACTAGTTCTATAGCCTGCTTACTTACACGGGAATGAAGGCTTCTGAGGGAACTTGATGCACTCCAGATAGAAGTAGTGCTACTAGGGAATCGAAGCTACTTAGCAGCACTTCATATTACTTCTCCACTAATACAGCAAGTCAAGCAGCGTCAGAAGGAAGACCATGAAATTATGAAGATCAAAAAGGAAGTAGAAGAAGGAAGGATCAAGGAATTTTAAATCCAAAACGATGTGCTTTGGTATGGGAATAGGTTGTGTGTTCTCAACTTACTAGGCCTTAAGAAAGAGCTATTAAAAGAAGCACACAATTCAGCCCTTACCACTCATGCGGGAAGCACCAAGATGTACCATGATTTGAAAACCCATTTTTGGTGGGTAGGAATGAAAAGAGACATTGCAATCTTTCTTGCTTGCTGCCTTGCCTGTCAAAGGGTAAAAACTGAGCATAAAAAACTTAGAGGATTGCTTCAACCCGTACCTATTTCAATATAGAAATGGGAGCACATCTCCATGGATTTCATCACTGGATTACTAAAAGCCACCAAGTAGCATGATAGTAACTGTGTGGTTGTTGATAGATTGACCAAGGCCGCACACTTTCTAGCTATGAAAGTCACTTTTACCTTTGAACAACTAGCGAATTTATATCTCAAATAAATAGTCAGATTACATGGAGTACCTCTCAGCATAGTGTCCGATCGAGATATTAAGTTTATATCCAGGTTTTGGCATGGATTTCAAAAACCAATGGGAACAAAACTATGCTTAAGTACAACCTTCTACCCTTAATTAGATGGGGCATCAGAAAGAACTATTCAAACCTTAGAAGATATGCTGAAAGCCTATGCATTGGAATACATAGGGACTTGGGATCATAACTTGCCTATGGTTGAGTTTGCGTACAATAATAGCTACCATGCAAGCATCAACATGGCTCCGTTTGAAGCATTGTACGATCGACGTTGTAGAACTCCTATTTGTTGGGATGAGGTAGGAGAAAGGGAACCCTCTAATGTGGAACTAATCGATTAAATGATCGAGGTGATCAAAACTGTACGTAAGAGACTATAGGTTGCCTAGAGTAGGCAAAAGACCTACGTAGATATTAGGAGAAAGCCCTTAGAATTTGATGTTGGGGACCATGTATTTATGAAAGTCTCCACACTCAAGGGAAGCATAAGTTTTGGTTAGAGAGGAAAACTGAGGCTAAAATTCATCGGACCATTTGAGATTCTACAAAAAGTGAGCTTAGTTGTGTATCGATTGGCCTACTGCCCTTACTACAAGGCGTACACGATGTATTCCATGTATCCAGTCTCTAAAAGTATATTTTAGACCTAGATCATATTATCGAGTATGAACCCTTACAAATTAAGGAGAACCTCAGATATGTGGAAGAGCCCATTAGAATATTGGAAAGAATAGAGAAGAAGCTTAGGAAGTGCCTTGAAAGCATCATAAAATAGCTGAAGCAACCTATGACCCGAAAAGAGAAATACGAGAGAAGTACTCAACATTATTCCCACCAGGTGAGCAATTTCGAGAACAAATTCTTTTAGGAGGGTGTAATGCCTATGTTCTGTTTTTAGTTTAAGCTAACTCCCCTATTTCATGATATTATGAAATCATATTTTATTAGTTAGTTAAGTTAGATTAATATTAATATGCTTGCTTAAGTGATAATTTTATTAAGAAGAGAATTATTATTGTTATTATTAATTTTAAATTTCATGTTACTCTTAATAAGCATTTATAAAAATTTTTATCGAGTACTAAATCAAGTAGATTTTCAAGTACGATTAAATTGTCAAGTCTTAAAATTAATCTCGACAAACATTAGACTGTGTGTTATTAATGGGAACGAATAAATCAACGAGCACTAGAATTAACGTCTTGAATTTAGGCTTAGAGATACGAAATTGGGCCGAGTAACATTAGTTGATTAGACAAACAAAAACAAAAAAGGGGAAAGGAGGGGCTGTCATTTTCTGCCCAAACTCGACAGACCCATGGCCCCCTTTTCATTTTCTACCATCTTCATCTTCTTCCTCTCCCAGAAACAGACCAACGCCCCCCTCTTTTTCTCTAACTAGCCTTCATTCATTCATCCCTCTCCAAAATCACAACAAATAAGTCTGCAGTGAATTCAGGAAGTTTATAGGCCGAATCCACCATGTTTATGGTCTTCTCTGGTGCAGTTTGAGGCACCGAATGTGTGCCTTAAAGCAGCCATATCTCTCTACTCCATAACCACCTTCAATCCTCTATAAATCGAGGAGAACACAACAGAAACGAGTATTTGAAAGGGGGAAAATAGCAGCACAGAACGTAGCAGTAACGGCAGCAAGAAAGGGGCGGAAACCGATCTGGGCAAGCTAATTCGAAACTGCGCTTGGGGAGCGAGTAAAGAAGCAAATTTCTGGGGTCCAGTGCATCCAAAACCTCACACAAAGCCCATAAATCGAGTCCTAACCTTGGAGTGAGGTGGTTGGTCTTAATCTCCTCAAACTATTAGTAATTTTGCAAAATTTTGTAATCCCTTTTGTTGAGATATTGAGTAGCATGCGTTTCAACAGATTGCATGAATATGTTTATTGGATTTAATTGTGTTATAATGGGGAATCGAGTCAGATTGTGCCTTGATTATATTCTTATTTTAATTATGCATTGTAATTGTGGTTGCATGTCGGTTTGGTGACTCTCGAATTGTTCGACTATTAGAATTGGGTGATGATGATGTTGATTTGAATCTGTTTATGGGTTTAGAATGTGTTACAATACAGAATTTGAGTCAGACTATGCCTTGACTATATTCTAATTTTAATTATGCACTATTGCATGTCAGTTTGGTGATTCTCGAATTGTCCGATTATGAGAATTAAGTGATGATGATGTTGAATTGAAATTGAATGAGTCATTGATGAATTTGGGGTGAGCCATTGAGTGGAATTTGGGGACGTTTTGTGGGAGGTACTATGAGGAGGGAGCCCGGCTTGTTAAATTATTTTACAACATTGCAAGTTGATTCCAAAAATGTAATACTAGGCTGATTCTGCTAAATTACTGAAACTAAAAAATGGTTATAGGCTGATTTTGTTGAATTACCAAAACGGAAAATGGTTATAGGCTGATTTGCTGAATTACTGGGACTGAAAATGGTTATAGGCTGATTCTGCTGAATTGCTGAAATTGAAAATAGTTATGTTAATTGTAGCTATCGAACCTTGAATGCGACAAAGTTATTACGTGTTAATTGTTTGAAATTAAAATAACATAGAAAGGTTCTTCCTAATTAGCCCGAAGTGCGTTAGGTAACTCCCATTTACCATCAATCCATTTCTTGTTTTAGTTGTTAAAATTACTTGTGGCATGGACGCTTTTTAAAGTACAGCATGATTCAGCTGAATAGTTCAGCTGAATGGTTTGGCAAATTAAATTATTTCGAGAGAATTTGAATTGAACAAGGTGATTCTCTAAGAACATGAGCTTGTTTTAAACTTCCTCTTTTTATTTATGAAGGTTTGAAACGAATTTAGAGGACTAAAAATGTTTAGTTGTTAGACTAAGTTACGATTTATGTATTTTTGCAAGTTGTTTAAATAGTAAGATCTTGAGTTGGTGAACTTGAAGTGAACTTAAGTAACTTTTGCTTTTGAAGGTAAAGATCTATGAATCGATAATACGGTTATGGAAATTATTTTGGACTAAGGTGCGTTATTATGATTTTGCAAATGAATTATTGAAATGAAAAGGCTTATGACTTACTTAAAGGTAGAAAAAGTCTTTATTGCTTGTGATAGGAGTTTGAATAACTAAAATAATTTTGGTTTAATTAAAAGTGGCTAAGATAAGTGCTTAATAAGTGGTCATAGCTAGGGAATAAAGCCGGTTTGCAGGAACCCTAATGTCTAGGGAATAGACCCAGAAATGGGAACCTTAGAAGAACCTGACGAGGGTAAGGTCCAATTTTATATTATGCCCCGGGGATAATGCAAATTGTGAGTGTAGATTTTACATAGGGCGAGTGTAAATCTCCCCCAAATAG
>NCQV01050093.1:0-12441 GCA_002740545.1 Lophocereus schottii
ATAATTCAAAATCCAGAAAATAGAGGGGGATTAAGAGTTTACCCACCTTGAATTTTAGCTATATGCGTGCAAACTGACTGGATTGAAGCTAAATTTGAACACCCAAAACTCAGAATGCCCTCTGTTCTTTGCGTAACACATGACCATCATCAAACCCAAAACCCTAACTTGTGATTTTTTGAAGAATTCAAGCACAATTAGCATGATTTAAAGGAAATCAACGCAAGGATTCAATTTATAGGGGTAAAGTTGCTTGAATTCTCACTTGCATGCCCAAATTTCACAGCGTGTTCAGTCGAGCTCGCGACGATTCGTCCCTGCCCGTTGTCGATTCTAGCCCAGCCACGCGTGGGATGGGTCACCGGCACTTGGTGGGCATCGACTGGGGTCCGGTCTGGCCTGATGTGGGGCGTGGCGGCGAGGGAAAGCAGCGAGGGAGTGTGAAGAGCTGTGAAGGCCGAGAGGTGTCGGGTGAGGAAGAAGAAGCAGGCACACAGGGGGAGTCGACTGGGCTCAAAGCCGGCAACGGTGAGTGTGGCGGAAGACGAAGGAGGAGAAGAAGAACAGGGGATGGCAGGTAGGGCAAACAGGAGGAAGAAGAAGAAGAGGAAAGAAAGAGAGCTCGGGGGCTCGGGTTTCATGCGTGAACCCCCCTTTTTTTCCTTTTTTCCTTTTTTTTTGATTCTATTAAACCACAAAACGCCAGCCCATTGTATGAATAATCGAATACTCGGGCCTCTAATCTTAAACTGAATTCCTAAATATAATCGTTGGTTAACTTACTGGCCTTTTGATTATATTAAGGGTCGATTTAGTGAATTACAGGACTCTTCCCAAGGTTCAATAATATGAACGTATTTGGGAGTTGCTTTTGCTGAAGTTTCAAGGAATCCAAGGCTTGCCTTGTTACACAACTTTGGGAAATTTATTTTTGGGATCTAAGGTTGAATAGATCAATAACTTGGGTAATGAGGCAATTGTAGGTTGGCAGATATGAAAATAAAAGTTTCCAACCCAACAGGTATAATATTCGCTAAGTAAGTACGTCAAAAATGCGGGTCTCACACAAAAAGTCCCAAATTTTGGAATGAATATGAAATTAGAGGCTACGATGATTGAAGAGGTTGTAAAGTAGGTGAATGGTTTATCTAAGGTTGGTTTGAAGGGTGTATGCAATATAATGCTTCTTTTCCTCGAAAAGTAAGGTTTTAATTCCACTCTCCTTTTGCTCAGCCAGCATTTTTAGGTTTTTAGGTAAGCCACTCTTGCCTTTTCTCCTTTTTTTGTTGACCAACATACTCAATTAAGATTTTTTTTGGGAAAAAATCTTTATAACTGACCCTCGAATCGGTTACCTACATAGTCAATATGGAATCAGGCAGTCGTTGCTTGAGGGTAAGAGCATGCATTTTAAAGGATACCTCCAGGAGGACTTTTAAAGGTAGGCTTCAAGGTTAGGGTGCCAGAGGAAGGGAATCAATGTGGAGGCTCAAACAACCCTTATGAAATCCTTAAGTGTGCATGGGTGATGAGGTTAACTTGAATAAGCAATTTTTTTCCTGTCTTTCTTTTCTTTTCAAGCTTTTTTTCTTCTCTATGTTTTTCTTCTTTTCTTTTTTTTCCCTTTTCTCTTTAGCTGGGACCTTCTGGTTAGAATTCTTTGTTTTTGATTGCTGATTTTGATGTTGAAGTCACCTGTGGTACACTCCTAATCCCAGCTTAGGTCAAATGTGGTTAGCAAAGAAACAAGCTCATTTGAAGGCTCAAAGGAGTCCCAAGTGTTAACTTATCAAGTTTTATAAAAATATTAATGTAGGTTACCAAAGGAGGCATCTCATGCTAGGCTTGTCCTTTAAAGGTGCATTGCGAAGAAATTTATGATGTTTTCCTTTTTCAAATTGGATGAAATCCTCAGTCTCTCCTTTTTTTTTTTTTAAGTTCTTTCCCTCTCCATTGCCTAGCTTGTCTTGTGAAGTTTTTGAGCTAGCCCCTCTTTCTCATTTTTGAACCTTGGATTCATTAATGGATAAGAGCATTCTAGTAAAGAACTAGAAGCATGGAATAAGCTTTAGGAAGTATTAATGAAAATGTGAAAGTCTCAAGACTTCAATTCAAAAATGGAAGGTTGGCGGATAAGTGAAGGGACTCTCTGACTTATGTCATTAATATAAGTTCAAGGGGTTGGTAGTGCTCCTTGGCTCCTTTAGTGTGGAGCTATATCTTAATGAAAGCTTAAAACTACTATGTTTAGTCTCCTATCTTAGATAAATGGGAGAACCTTTTATGAACGATTATGGAAGTTACAATCTTAGGTGTAGTACTAAAGATAAGCCTAGGATGGGCCCATTTAACTTGAGTTGAAGTGACCCTTTTTTTGGGAGAATGATGTAAAGGAATTTCCGAGCTTAAGCCCTATCTGAGGTCCATAGGTAGTGTTTTGTGCTCATCAAATTTTGTGATCACTTTTAAGATGTCTCATTTTTCACTTGCTTTTGGGTTGTCATTGGAAGAAATCTTTATTAACGTACATCTAAGCATCATCTCCCTCATCTTTCTATTCAGAATAACAAGGTGATAGTTTGAAAAGTGGAAGTTAATGGAGGTAGGTAATAGAAGGAAATGAAAGGGAACGGTTAATGGTCTTGGCTATAGGTTAGGGACATAGCTAACGACTTACTGTTAGGTACAAAGGAGATGATTATATGGTAGGCTTGAAGGTTTAGGCCATGATGAAAATAAATGGGGTTCAGATGTCTAATTAGGTTGAAATCGGGCCTTAGCCTAGATTAGTCGTTGCCTTAGGAAGTGACCTATATGACTAAGTTGGATCTTAGTCTATCCCAAATAAATCATGCACCTAAACTGAGCCTAAACTTGACTTTAGTTTAGCATGCCTAGAACATGATAGTTGAGGCATGTGGGTAAATCCAGGTATACTCTTCCGTGGAAACTAGACATAGGCAATGAACATATGATGTATGGAGTATGGAGTTATGCATGGATAAAGTATCTTAGTCCTAGCTAAACTTATTATGAATAAAATGCATGATTGGCTGCAACCTATAATGGACTAGGACTCCAACGGTCTAATAGGTCACATTATTGACTATAAGCCTAAATAGACTCAGTATAAGGTGACTATTGTTGCTCATAGGCACAAATTTATGCATAAAGGCTTCTCAAATCCCGGTTGGGCTCCTATGGACCTAATTTTACCCATTCTTTTAAATCCCAAATGGTATGTGAACTTTTTTTGAATCAAAGTTGGTTGGTTCTATCTTTTTTAATTATTTTATTCAAACTAAGACAATTGTTGTGGCACTTATGAACCTAAACAGGAGGAGAACTTATTAGGGTTTTCAGTCAAGAGGTGTTAGAGGTCAATTGACCCAAAAGCCCTTTTTTAGTCCTTAGCGCGCACTATTAAACTTTACATTTCCTAACCTAGGATCTCATAGACACAATGATGACATTACAAACACCAAAGCATCAATACAGAGGTATTAGGGTGTGGATCAGGTTAGATAGTCAATTCGAATTCTACACATTCACAAAATCACACACGCATATAAGTTCCAACCCAATCCAAAGTTATAAGCTATAAGTGGTTTAGGTAAGGTTTAGAATAGTCCTCTATGACCCAAATGCTTTGTACATCATCCATTGGGTGCATGGAAAGATTGGAACATTTTGGTTTCTTCCTCCTATCATGTGGAGTAAGAAAGTGTGTCACGAGTGGGTGGAATAACTGCATGCTCAGTTGAAGGTCTAACAGACCCACCAAGTTAACCAGTTGATCTCCTAGTGGGTAGCAGCTAGGTTAACCTAGAGACATTATTAATTCGAGACAACAACATCTTCTAATGTAAAAATGTCTAATGCAAGTGTAATTAGAAAATAATTTCCCGTATTGAAGTTCAAATCTCGTCCTCTTTTTCTTTTCAAAAAAAAAATCCACAATGGAGTCATCATTGCAAGGATCGCGTCCCGGAACCCCCTAGTTGTGGTTCCCCCCAAATAGTTGGACTCACTTGCCATTTTTTTAGATTTCAAACTAATTTTATTTTTCAAAACAATAGGCTAGATTGCGATAGAACTACCGGCTTGGCCTAGAGAGCTGGACCAAAGTCTTGATCCAGGAACCCAGCCATGTTCATGGGCCAGAACAGATCCAGTCTCCTAGTGTGGTTTTCAAAAACCATTTGACTGAGGGAATTAGGCAAAAGCCCTTATCCAAGAACTTGGCCAGGATCCTAGGCCAAAACTAGGCCCAGTTCCTAGTCTATACAATGGCACTATCATGGATCCTGAACCTATTCTGCTCTAATCCAAAAATAAAAATAAAATAAACATAAGATAAAAACATAGTCTAGTTAAGTAATAGAGTTGTTAGAGAGTTTTAGCAGAAACTTACAAACTAAATTTACTTTTTTAAATGAGCAATAACTAAAGGGACACCAAAGGGACAATTAATTCATATGAACCATGAAATAAAGGGACACTGAAAGGGAGAATTAGCTCACTCCAAAAAGGTTTTTGAAAGGCCCCTAATATCCTAGTCTTGAGACCATCAAAGTCTATAAGCTCAAACCGAGGATCCAGATTCGAGATGAAGGCATAATATTGTGAGTGAATTCATCATGACATAGCCTGTCATTGCTGATGGCATCTGGTAATCAGTACGAGAAACCAAATCTAATTACACTAAAAATAAACAATCATGCAACATATTAGGATCAATCAAATAATAGAAATCAAAAGAATAATGTCAATCTAAAAGAATTAAATGAAATAATGTAATTAATTACACTGGGTGGGTTGTAAACTAGTTAAAGATTACATCTTTACTAAACCCAAAATTAAAGAAAGCAAACTGAAAGAAAGTAAAGAGATGGTGGGAAGATTCAGGTATGAAAGACTGGTGCCCTTAGCTTACCTACGTAAGTGACTTAGTAAACTTTAGGATCGAAAATGACCAGCCTTAACCCATGCCTTGAAGGATTTTAAGGATAGATTTTGAGAAGTGCTTAGTTAGACCCTTTGAACCTCTTAGTATCATCCCTTGAATTTTTGGTGTTTTCTCGCCAATTTTATGATGTTTTCTCTTCAAGTTTCTAATGTGTTCCTACCCCTATGGCGTAGTCCCCTTTTATAGTGCTTGATAGGATAATTAGAATTGGTTTAGAGAAAGGAGACCTAATTTAAATCCTAGTAGACTTAATTTGAAATGATACACCTATTCAACTAAGGCTCTACTTACTAAAGCATATTTTATACACAGAAAAAGAAGTGCAAAACCTAGCCGTGCTCCCACTGGATTCGCGGTTGGGTCAGGTTCTATTAGGTAGAACCCCGGCCCGGTTCATAAGCTAGTTGCATGCATCACAATCTATTTTAGTCATAACTTTTATGTCTAGCCTTTGTTTTGAGCGATTCAACTTTTATTTGAAAGCCTATTGAGTCTAGCCTCTAATAACATTCTCATAACTTTTGGATAAGTGTGGCAAAAAATATAACCAAAATAGTGAACTTATGCCATTTTCAGTGCACGCCTTAGTAATCAGCTTATATTATTTCCATTGCTTCTCAGACTTTGGTGATAATATGCCATTAGAAGGCTTATTTAATGAATAATATTAATTCCTACACTCAATAATTTTATGAAGCCTACAGTAGGGTGAAACCATAGAATATATCTAAATTGGATGTCGAGCACCATCAATGTAGGCATGTTTGGTCTTTTGAGTTGTTTTAGCCTTTATAGGCATTTTCAGGGTTGAATGTGTGTGTTAAGGGATCTTAGCACATTTTGAGGCTCTTCATTTTCAATATCCAGTGGCCCTTAAGTCTTGTTCTATTGATTTGTCATCATAGGACATTTTATAAAAAGGAGGCACTTTTAGGTGTCTATGATAACACATATCTAGTAAGAGACATAACTGGACACTGTTTAAAAGTTCATTCATGCAGTTAAGATTTTCAAATCATAGTATGATCATACCTAATGCAAAAAAATCTATATTGAGACCAAGTTTGCAAAATTCATGTCCTAGATTCATCCAACTAACAACTAGTAAGCTTCAAACTACCAATTGATTCCCTTTAAACTTGTAGTTGAAAGCAGGGTTGATTAAAGTAGAAAGATTCACCTAAACACTTCAAAACCATTGCCTCACAATTATAGTGAAACATTTTAAGGAAACTAGGAACTTAGTTTTGGTCCCAAGTGCCCCCCCTTTTTTTATAAAGTTAAGTTTAATAAACTACATTTCATAAGGCTCTTTAGAACACCCCGCTCACTTTTTAGGTTCCAAAGTGGAGTTCTAATAATTTTATAAATTAGCAACTAAAAAGAGGTAGAGTAAAATAGCCCCATTGGAGTTCTAATAATTCTATAAATTCACATTTTCAGGCTGCAAAAATATAAAGACTAAAGTTCGCCTCATTTCATTTCCAATATGCAAATTTAAATTCTCAAACATATGAAATCAACTAGTTTCAACCTAATAAGTCCTCTAGTGCACTAACTAAATGTGGAATAGCGATTTCATTTGAACTATAATATTTTTAGTAGTGTGGCAAGTGTAAAGAAAAACTAAAAGTTCTTATTGTAAACCTGTAATAAACACAGCGTCTGAATCAAAATAAATTTAAGGTCTAAACCCAAAATATTTTAACCTACTTCCTAGTTATGTCTTTCATAAATGCCAAAACCATTTTAAAGAGGATAACCATGAATTAGTTTAGAAATGCATGATCTTCTCTTCAAGAAAGTCTCTATTTCACACCCTTTACATGTTCAAAATCTACTTAATTAATAAAGCAAGTTGAATTCGATACATAGTTCAGCAATCAGAACAACTAAAGTCACTCCATTTTTACGTTAACGTTGCAAATTTGTATATTTTAACACAACAAATTAGCTTGCTTCAAACCTTTGGCCAGGATGTTTCCCAAAAAAGCATAACAACTTGATTAAATAATAACACAGAAATAGCAAATATGGATTTTGAACATGACACAAAATTGAAGATTTCGAGTAGAATTAAATTCAAGTTTTTTTTTTCAAATCCAATAGTTCTATCAACATATTGCTCGAAAGCGCAACAACAAATTAATTCAAACTAGTGATGTAATAAAGAGTTAAGATTCATGTTGTAACCTACATTAAATGGATTTTTTTTACTCAAATAAATCCAAGCCATACACTGAAACATCATAGCACATTTATGAAATAAAGCGTAAAATAAATCCGAAGAGTTATCGCTATGGTTAGTTACCCCAGATAAGTTTGCCAAACGCACAAAACCACTTCAACAACGTTCCAGCTTAATCAAAACACAAGCTAAGTGAATATAATTTTGGATCCCATCGGTACCCACAAAACAAACACTGTTTGAAAATGACTATACTTACAGATGAGAACACCATATCTATCTAAAAGTGACCAATGCAGTAATCACACACTTAAATTCAACCATATAATTGTTTACAACAACATACACATCTCACCCCATCACTTTTTGAATTAGACACATAATTAACCAAAATTAAATACAGGCACATATCAATCAAACCTCCAAATTTATTTTATGATGACTGAAACAGCAAGTGAGCAACATAATTTTGATATTTATGCCATAATTGACAACCTAATAACACATTATGTAAGAAACTCATAAATTAGTGGAATTAAGAGTCTACCCACATCCAATTTGGCTATCTTCAGGTTGTAGTAAGTCTCCATATATTAGTTCTCTTCTTGATATTCACTTCTAATTCCCCTTTTATGGTTCCAACTTCTACCTCCTCTTTCTCAATCAAGCCCTGGCTTACTAAGGCCTCCATGTGGTGTAATTGCAGTAGCGGCAACAATACTTAGTAGTGGTGGCATCAGTAGTGTTCTTCATGTTTGCCACAAACTTGCACTCTTTCTTACTTTACCTCTCTCTCATTCATGCCAAGCAAAAGCAAGGGCCAGGCAACGGGTTTGTGGGCTATTGCTGACAGGAATAGGGGCAAAGGCTTTAGGGATTCATGAAGTAAAACGCCTATATGCTCTTTTGCTGTCTTTTTTTTTGTTGGTCTCATAAGTGGTACTTGATGCCCTTTTTTGGCTAACTCAGAGGTGGATGAATAAATAAATAATAGGCAATAAGACTCATGATGAGATAGAATGGGGCCTATGCTATCAAATGCCCAATTTAAATGTTATGAAGCTTTTCGGTTTAGCTCCTTAAGCAAGATGTCAAAAATGCGGGTCTCACATTTCCCCCTACGTATAAAAAGTTTCATCCTTGAACTTATATGTTCCTATAATATAGCAAAAGAAAATTTCATAAACTTTAAAAAAAGAAACAGTGTTTAGGGATAAGTTTCTTGCTTTTGTACCATGTAGAAGTGAGGTTGGATAAGTCACGCGTATGGCCTCCTTACTTGGAGTTTGTTGCCCCATTGCCTATTGGCTGGCTTAGTCCCTTCATTAGCATTGGTGTTTTTTGGGGTCTTCTTCAGACATTGGTTCCCATAATGCTCAAGTTCTTTATACTCAAAGTGTGCTCCGGCTAACCTTCCACATGGACCATTGTGGACCTTGCCACATGTCTCACATCAAGGCCTTGGTTCGTATGGTATGCAGTCCTTCTTAAGTCGATCATTGGAGTTAGACTTTCTCCCATTTCCACGTACCCTTCTCCTGTGAACTCGCAACCTGACGCTTCCATTTTTTTTGCATAGCTAACTTAGATGCCTTACACTCATCTATAACACACTCCACTTTGATGGGTTTTTATTATATGGTTTTGAGATTTTGGAAGGTTAATGCAGCTATGTTTGTTTTTTACTTAGGCTTGAGGCCTCTCTCAAACCGCTTCATCTTCATTTCCTTGCTAGCCACTTGGTGGGGAGCAAACTCACTTAACTCGTTAAACTTATCCATACTTTTGATACCGATACTTTACCTTACTCTAAATCCAAAACATCTTGTTGTTTAGCCATGTTACCCCTTTAGGCTGGGACGTTTCATATAATAACCTCTTGAACTAAGTCCAAGTTAGTTGTGTCGTAGCTTCATTCTGCTAAACTATATCCTACCAAAAGCTAGCAGCTAACTTCACTTTAATTAGTACAACACCCCATAACCTTATGTA
This sequence comes from Lophocereus schottii, assembly GCA_002740545.1. Taxonomy (NCBI): domain Eukaryota; kingdom Viridiplantae; phylum Streptophyta; class Magnoliopsida; order Caryophyllales; family Cactaceae; genus Lophocereus; species Lophocereus schottii. Next base: position 9,150 of record NCQV01050093.1, read on the forward strand.
ATCTTTCAATCTTCCTCTTGTAGCATTGATACTAAATACGATTCGGTGCACCATCAAATGAATGTGGCTTACGCTTTAGGAACTTAATTGCTATTTCCATTCCATCATATGTTGGTGGAGTTAGCAGAGGTGGAGTAGGCATTTATCGCTTTTCTGGCATATCTTAATATTACCTTAAATAGTACACTTGCAAATGAGACTCTGGATTACTTATGCGCACCATGTACATATACTCCTAGCTCTTAACATATAACATATAACAGGTAGAACATAACACATAGCGCACATCATGTATCACATAGGAGCATATCATGCACTTTATAAAACATTTTTTAATCCTATATCTCTTATACCAATAAATGTAACATCCCCGCTAACCAGTTTGTGTTACACACCACAGCCTTCCCTCTAGAGATAGCTCTTAAGGCAACCTGCTCAAACCTGTTTAAAATATAACTTAAAGAAACGAAGCCAGGTTTTCTTGCTCAGGTTGTAAGCTTTCAAACATAGGCCCTGCTTAACTTGTTCATACAGTTACCCTAATATTTAAAGTTAAAAAATTTATGCAATATATAAAACACCTATACACAATTGGGCCTTTGCTGTACAAGGTCGATATTGAGCTTCTCTAGTTTTCATAAATCTTACAAAGGATAAATAGTTGTATATATAACCATACATGCCAAATCAAAGATTACATAACTAAATCATAACTAAAATTAAATTCACAGGAAATCCAAAAGCATTAGTCTTGTCATCAACCACACAAGAGTCACTAGTCCACATTGCTTCTCTTGATCTGGGGAAAAGAAAAAGATAATCGGAGATAAGTAAGCATTCCTAAGTAAATAAGCTCCCCCCCAAAAAAAACCATACTCAAAATACATAAAGTTCCCAAAAGAGCCTTTCAAATATGTTTGTTGAAACAACTTTTATATTATAGGTCGCACCAAAGCTATAATCCAATAGAGAACATACACGATATGAAAATTCTAATCTTGTTGTGAATTTAAAAAGGAGTAGTTAAGACAAAATCTTTATAATAATTAGCATACTTAAGCATAAAAACACTTCTTAACAGACTTCAATATAGGTATTATATATTAAAATTGTATGTGACAACTTAATCACATAACTAAGGAGTCCAAAATTATGGAGGTACTTTGTTACTGCCAACCCGAGCCGTATAACTCAAGCGGCAACATATGCCTATCCAGACAGGCATCATATTGGGTTGAGGAGTAATTTACACACTAAGACTTCCGATGGGAATCAAACCACCATCCCTAAGTCACCTTATCGTAACATAACTTATATCAAGCGGGATCTTAGGCCACCACCCCTAGGTCTCAAAGTTAAGCTTAAGGTTTCTAGAGTATCTTTTTTCTGTACACATATACATAGTATTCATACACATATATGGTTTCTTGCTTGTAAATTCATATCAGCTTATAAACTTGTGTTATCTTGTAAACTCATATCATAAAAATATAATCTTCAATCAATCACCATTTTGCTATCACACATCTAAGTGCACTTTGGAATTGGAACAGTTGGAAACTTGGTTTGGTTATAAATTTTACTTTAAAACCTTGAAAAGCTTAACTTATTATAAGACAATACTGCACCGAAACCCTTTTGTGAGCTTTTAAAGAACCAAGATATTCGGCAAAGGGGAAGTTTGGAGACCATTTAAAAGCCAACAAATGGTCTAATTAAACATTTAAAAGCACTCAGAAGCATTCAAAGCAATATGAATCTACCACGAAGCAATTGCGATTAAACTTTATAAATCAAAAATCCTCAACTTTAGCAAGCCAAGTGTGCAGAAAAATTTCCTAAAGATTAGGTCCGAACTAAATATCTTATTGGAAATAAAACTATTTACAATGAAACAGTATGATTTGAATTTGTATTTTAAAATCAACCTTCTCCCTAACACATCTTATAACACATATCTAGTAAGAGACGTAATTGAAGACTAGTTACAAGTTGTTTCATGCACGTGGGATCTTCAAATCATGATACGATAGTACCTAATAAATGTTAAAACCATTTTGATAGATGATAACCCAAATATTTTTTAACTTAAATGCTAATAGACTAGTTAAAAGTTCATATTGTAAACAAGCAATAAACAAAATCTTCAAGCCAAAATAAATTTCATAATCTTCAAGCCAAAATAAATTTCAGTTATAAACCCAAAATAATTTTTAACCTAGTGCCCAGTCAAATATATGAAAAATGCTTAAATAGTTTCAATAAAGGATAACCCAAATCAGTTTAAAAACCTATAGGTTTCTCCTTAACAACATCTCCCTTTTATAGCTTTTATAGGTTTAAAACCTTCTTAACTAATAAAATAGGTTAAATTGGATAAATAGTTTACCAATTAGAACAACTAAAATCCTTCCATTTTCATGCTAAAGGTAAAAATCTTTATATTTTTCAACTCAACAAATCAGCTTGCTTCAAATCTACTAGTTTGGTCAAGATGTTTCCTAAATGCATAGAAAGAACTTGATTTAATTATAGCATAGAAACAACACATATAAATTCAAAACATGATACCGAATTATAGATTTCAAGTCAAATTAAATCCAGGTTGTTTAAAATCCAATGTCTTTATCAACATACCCTAAAGCACAACAATGAATTGACTAAAACTATAATCCTTCCAACAAACTAGTGACATAATAGAGACTTAAGATTCATGTTGTAACTTGTATTAAATGCATTTTTTTACTAAAACAAATTAAGGCTATACACTTAAACGTCATAGCACATCCTTTAAAACAACTATAATATGAATGCCAAAAGCTATCACAACAATAAGTTACCTCAAATCAGTTTGCAAAAATCCGAAAAACCCTCCTTGTAATCGTTCCAGCTCAATCAAAATACAAGCTAAGTGCATATAACTTTAAATCCCAGTAATACACACAAAGTGAACACTTTTTGAAAATGACCATACTTAAAGATCAAAACACTTTCTCCATTTGAAAGTGACTAATGCAATAATCACACAGGTAAATTCAACCATATAATTGCTCAAAATAACATGCAAACCTCATCCCATCAGCTCTTTATTAGACACATCATTAACCAATATTATATATACTCACATATTAATCAAACCTCTAAATTCATATTACGATCACTAAATAGTAACATAATTTAGAGATTTATACTATAATTGACAGCCCAATAATGTATTATATAAGAAACTCATAAATTAGCAGAATTAAGAGTCCACTCACCTCAAAATTGGTTATTTTCTTGTCATAAATGG
>NCQV01050119.1:0-11353 GCA_002740545.1 Lophocereus schottii
TAGCGGTTGATGTAATCAAGGACCGGCTCATCCTTCCACTGCTTAGTATTTGTCGACTCCGTCATACTAACAGTGCGCTGGGTACTATAGAATCTGTTAAGGAATTCATGCTCCATTTGTTCCCAACTGTTAATAGACTCGGGCTCCAGGTTCGTGTACCAATCGAAGGCGATTCCTTTGAGAGACCGAACAAACTGCTTCACCAATCTATCTCCCTCGGTGCCAGCATTGCTGCACGTCTCAATAAAATGGGCGACGTGCTGTTTGAGATTGCCCTTACCATCAAATTGGTTGAATTTAGGGGGTTGGTATCCGTGAGGCATGCGAAGAGTATCAATCCTTTTTGTTAAGGTTTTGTGTACAGATGCGTCTTGCAAGATCCTCCCCCTAATTGGGCTTTAACAGCATTCGCGATCAAGCTTTGAATATGCTCAATGGACATCGACACCAATGAGGACTCCTTCCTCTTCGTACGCTCGTCATCAGAGTCTTCACTACGGTTAGACTCCTTGTCGGACTCTTCTCCGTCCGGGCCTTTGCTAGAAGATTCGAATAACCACTTCTCCAGCTTCTTCATCAGAGTAGCGAGCCTCTCCAATGTTGCTTTCATATCCGCGAGCTGTTCTTCTACGTTGGTCGCCTCCGTCACCATGGCTGGCATAATAACGGAATTGGCGGATTCGGTCTCCGATTCAGCGGCCAACTGTCTTGGCGATGCCGGTGAGGAGTCACTGCTAGTATAGCCATGATCTTCTTTACCGAAAGGTTCAAAGGTGGGGCTTGCCTGAGTTTGGAGCTTGCCCACCTCTTGACGTATTGCTAGGTGCATTTTGAAGCCTGCAACAGATTTTTGCTTCAAAGAATGCGAAGGGACTTTGCTAACTTTTTAAGGTAAGTTGGAGTTGAGGCTAGGGATCCTGCGAGACTGTGACGGGAATGTCCGAATTGATTGTTTTATGGCAATCATAGCAGTAGCTTTTTCCATACTTTGGGTCATGACTTTGCTAGATGTAACGCTAGCGACTGTTGATCTTTGAGATGTGGATCGGACAGCTTTCCTTGAAGGCTGAGTGATGGCGTTCTTAGGGGCCATGTAGAGTTTGTGGTTTGGAGAAAGAGATGAGAGACAGAGAATGTCCCACCGAGCGTGCCAAAAATTTGTATATATAAATTTTGAGCCTGCAATAAATTAGACAAGAAATTGAGTAACAAATTGAATATTTATATTTATATTTAATGAATGGGCACAATCTCTGTATAATTGTTATAAGAATAAGTATAATAAATTCTCCGATTCGATCTCCTTGAATAATTTTGAATAATTTGTCTCGAGAGAGGGCCTAAGAGGCTTAATCTCTATCGAGAATTTTGATCTTTGAAAGTAGATAGCACGTATTTGGAGTGCTTGTTGTCTTTCTCCAGAGAGAGTTTGTGAGCTCTTGTGAGTTCTTCTGAAATGCCGATCTCTGAAATGAGGGGAGTAGCTCTCTTTTTATAGAGGAATGAAATGAAGATTTCCATTAATTATCCCTTAAAAGAAAAGGAATAATAATTTATTTTCTTCATCGTTCGTGATACGTGGCCCTTTTTAATTGGCCGTTGTAATTATTCACCAAATATTTAATTTGACACGTGGCAACGTGTAATTGGGCGAAATAAAAACATTGGATTTTCTATGTGGCAGGTCTTGATTGGACAGATAATGTTTTGCCTCCTACAGCAATAGCTTGATGTTTTTCTCTTGCCATCTAACATTAGTACTTCTTTTTATCTTTTTTATTTTCGATAATCATGAATGAATCATGTTAGCGATGTTCTCATCTATTTATATTTTTTAATATTTTTTACTCTTTGGTCCATATATGTTCGAGTTTTTTTTGTTAATAAATTGTTTCGACTGTTAATGTTGTATCATATTATTTGACTTCAACAAATAATGTAGAGCTCATTGGTTAGACATTCTAAAGTTAGTTAAACTTTATTTTGCTCAATTTTGTTGATTTATATTTGTGATAAACAATTTAGTTGTCTATGATTATCTAATTTAATTTTATTAAAATGGATGTGTTGGTGTTAAACAAAATTTTATGCTTATGAAATCAAATTTCGCTTAAGAAAAGCACGATAAAAATTTAAAATTCTTTTAATATATATAATTCCAACAAAGCCCATGCATAGCATGGGTTTGAAACTAGTAAGATTATTAAGTCTAGGTATGAACATTCTTAGTTGAATGAGCTTTATGATGACATATTACGCACTAAAGTACAACAAACAATGAAAAAATATAAGTAGAATACTTGAGCTTGTGCAGAAAATGACACATGTTTACTATTTTATATTGTTCCACAGTTATCTAAAAATTATTAAATTAATTTTATTAAAAACTCGACTCAATAAGTTTCAATGGAAAAAAAAAAAGAATCACTCAAAATGGAGGTCGAACGTGAAATCTATAGCCATAATAAATTGGGCTGTTTACAGTCCAACCTAGGCACCCGGGCTTGCTTCCAAGAACCATGTCCGGTCCTCTAGATGAAAACCCAACCGGACTCCCACTCTCCAACTCCTTTTCTATTAAAAAGGATTAATTAACTAGAATTCTAGGTTGATTAGCTTACCAAGACCAATTAGTTAGAATTCTAATTGAATTAGTGCACCAGTTTAGATTAACCTTAATGAGACTAGGATTAGGTCCCTTATTTCTAAACCTATAAAGACTATCCTCTCAACCACTATAAAGAGGGAGTTACTCCTATGTATTAGAGTGACCAAATTGGTATGGATTGGGCATCGTATAGAGGTATTAAATCAGTTAAAAATATCAAAACACAGTAAAATATTAGAGAGAGGAGAGTGTCAAAATTGAGGATAGAAATACTCCACACACTGGAGATAGAGAATCGGGTTAACCACTAAAACAGCGTCACTCTGCTAGGTTCTTAAGTGTTCGGTTCTTAACCAGATAAAATTTTGACAATCATTGTTAGATTTTAGCTCCTAAATAATCTTTAAAATTAGTTAACTAATTAAATTTTGTGTTTTGTAAGGTCAAATGCGAGAACAACCCAAATAGAAGCTAAGCCCACCCCAAAAAGGGGAAGAAGCCCAAGGGCACGTTAAATCCAGGAGGGCATGCCACAGGTTCAGCAAAAGCGTGCCAAAAAGTAGATTAGCATAATAGTGGATAGAGATTTGGCAGGGTGGCCCTATCCTGTGGGGCACGACTGTGCTAAACTCTATAATTTTTCTATGTTTAATTAGGCGATGATGTAAAAATAGAAAGGGAACTTTTGGATTTTTACGTCATCTTCATTTTCTTAGTAGCTTTCTCATAGCTTTAGCTTGGGTTGAATTTTCTCTCTCTCTCTCTTCCATTAATGGAAAGCAAAAGTTCAAGCTTTAGGTTGTTTTAATGGTAAATTTCTTGTTTTCTCTTTGAATGATTGCTTAATCTAACTCTCTCTCTCTTAAATTTCTACGAAGACTCAAATTTTGAGCATTACCAACCCTCCCCAAGCATAGGATTGATGCATGGGGGTTGTGGGAGGACATGAGTTCGTAGCCCAATGGTTTGAAAGCCTAAATCTATCCCTTAAGGCTCAAACATCTCTCTTGTTATTTTTCCCTTTTCTTCTTTCATCCATTCAAACTATTAGGTTAGTTAAGGTATTGCAACTTGAGGTACCATGGGTATTGAGCTCAATCAAGGCATTGGAGATGATGATATCGCTTGTTCTTAATCGAGAATGCTTGAGAACGCATGGTAACTTCTCTCTCATCTTTTCATTGCATTTGCTATCATTAAGTACAGTTTAGTTTAGAAGTTGAATTTTCTTGGGGTGACATTTGAGGTGAAATTTGAACGTGTTAATAGGCCATGTCGAGCATGCTCCCCATTCTCGAATGCTACGTGTTTCCTAGGTGTTAGGAATCATTAGTTAGATTTAGATTAGTGTTTAATTGCTTTGGGAAATCATTTTTTAGAGGAGTTACTAGATTCGTATGCTTCGTCATTTAACTGAATTAACTGAAGTAGAAATTAATATCACTTATATAGCCAATTCAACAGTAAATCGCCCTTCATCCTGGTGAATGAGAAAACCCCGTAGTCACCGTACAGAAAAATATACCAACAAAATGGTACCGTTACTGCATTTGATTTGCTTTTGATTAAGACTTAGTTGTTGTACATAGTTTTTAGTTGTGATCATTTTTGGAAAAAAAAACCAAAAAGTAATTGAAAAAAAGAAAAACCATAAAAAATGAGAATGCATGAGTGCTCGGACTCGATTGCCTAGGTGTGAGAGATTGATTCATGTTGAACAACCTCCCCACACTTGGGCAATTCCGATCATAGCACTGAATCCCAAAGAGATGGCAGAGGAACAAGCCCAAGGGCCTCCCCAATCTCCTCATCAAACTCTAAGGAGTCTTAATCAAATTTTCTACCCACCGAAATCAACTGATCCCTCTTGCTTTCAAATAACACAACTTAGTGGGAATGTTCAATTCTTCTTCAGTCTTCAATACACGACCATGCTTCCCAAATTTAGTGGGGATAGTGATGCTTACCTATTCCTAAGTGAATTTGAGGAAGTATGTTTGATAATGAAATTCCCTAATGTGTCACAGGACATTAGGTTGCACTTCATTCGTTTCTCCTAAAAAGCTCGGCAAAGAAATGGATGCATAGGCTCCCAACAAACTCAATCTGCTCATGGGATGGGTTTGTGAGGGTGTTCATGAGAAAATATTTCGCAAATGGTAAAACGGTGAAACTGCGGAATAAGATTGACCACTTTGTCCAACTTGAGAAGGAGTCCTTTTGGAAGTGTTTTGAATGGTTTAAGCACTTGGTTGCTCAATGTCCATACTATGGTTTAGAAAGGTAGCGTTTGTGCCAAATTGTTTAGGAGGGTCTTGACCAAGCCACTAGAACCATGGCAGAGTCTATGCGTTAAGGGGGGTTTTTGAACAAAAGCGAGACTGAAGCTTGGGATTTCCTAGAGGAGTTGGCTGAAAAGAGCTTACATTAGAAAACTACTAGGGATGAGAGTCTAGGGGCTAGGATTAATAGCTAAAAGGGAGGATGTCATGCAATGGCGGGTACTACATACATTAATACTAGATTTGCTACCTTAGAAAGCATGTTAAAGGGCCTTGTGTTGTCCCAAAGACGAAATAGTTATGCCCCTCCCCAAATGGTCTCATGCTCTTAATGTCAATCCGCTTATCATTCCCTAAGTGTGTGTCCCTTGTTTGATCAATAGTTGACAACTAGCCAAGAGCAAGGTCATATGAACGCAGCCTTCTAAAGGCCGAAATTTGATCCTTACTCCTCTACTTACATTTCAGGGTGGGCTAAGCACCCCAATTTTTCATGGACTCGGCCTAATGCTTTGATGCCTACCAACCTAGGTTGGTGCTATCAAGGGAACTCATCATCTTCGGCTTATCAAAAGTCGCCCTTCTAAGGGGGATATAATGCCTCCTAGGGGTCCTGCTCTTCCCCAATCACATGTGGCTCAATCATATGCCCCTCCCTGGTATAATGAATTGGATAACGTAAATAAGGAAGTCAATGATATGGAGAGGAGAACTTAAGGATTCAAATAAGAGAATGATTAAGATGATAAGTGAAAATGTACTCAATTAGCGATGTCTAATAAGGAAAAAGGGGTTTTCCTAGTCAACCTGAGATGAACCCAAGAGGAGGCTCTTCCTTTTCCTTTGGGCCCCAATGATGTTCGGAAAGTGAATACAATAATTTCTTTATGGTCGAGTAAGAAAGTTGACACCCACGCGGTTGAGTAAGATATGAATGAATCCCCTTCCCCATCATTTTCTCCCTCTTCCCCCCAAGGTGATGATATGTATCCATACCCAATGATCCCAATCCTATCTATGTATGTGGATGAACCTAAGGAGAGCAAACTAATCCATGATTCTATCTTTCCCAAGAATTCTCCTACTCTTTCTTCTGATGTTGCTAGACCTCCGCCTCCTTTCCGTAACCAAATTGAAAGGGAAAAAGGTGCAATCTCATGTTAACAAGATAAGGGGGACTTTCTCGCAAGTCAAGATCAATATCCCCTTGCTTGATGTAATACAACAAATGCTCCCTATGCTCGCTTTCTGAAAGACTTTTGCACCATTGAGAGAGCCACTAATGTGTCCAAGAGAGCATTTTTAGCTTCTAATGTGAGTTCCATCATTTTAAATCAAAATATAAGGACCCGAGATGCCTCACAATCTCAATTGTGATTGGTCAGGATAACATTCATCGGGCCCTTTTTGACTTAGGTGCTAGTGTTAACGTCTTACCCTTCACGATGTATGAGAGGTTGGGGTTAGGGGAGCTTAAGCCTAAAAATAGTCCTTTAATTGGCCTACCGTTCCACTAGGCTTCCTAGTGGGATGGTTGAGGATGTATTAATCCAAGTAGGGGAATTCAAGTTTCCAGTGGATTTTGTAGTGCTAGAGACCGAGGGTGTGTTGTGTACTGAAAATGAACTACTGGTCATCCTTGGTTAACCATTCTTAGTAACTTCAAATGCTCTTATAAATTGTAGGGATGGAAAATTGAAATTGACATTCGAAAATATGACCATAGAATTAAATATGTCCAATGTTCAAAAGCAACCAAAGGGGTTTGATGACGCTGATCATGAATCCCGTAATTGGGTGATTGGCCTTGCATTGGGGGAAGTAGAGGTTAACTATAAAGAAGAGTTAATATCATGTGTGTATAAGCCATTTTAGATGGAGTATGAACCTGAATATGATGCATTTGCATTTGAGGATCAATGTGACGGTTCATTACGTGCGTCCACTCTTGCATCCCTTTCTTCTATTCCCACCATCTCATGAGGCACCTCCTAGTGTGTCGTCATCTTCCTCTATTGACTTGAAACACCTTCCCAACATGCTCAAATATGCATTCTTGGGTCTGAATGAAACTTTTCCTGTGACACTTGCTAATGATTTGAATCCGGGCCCAGAAAATCAAGTCCTGGACTTGTTAAGGAAAAATAAGGAAACATTAGGGTGGACCTTAGGAGACATTCATGACACTAGTCCTACTATAGTACAACACCACATACACCTTGAGGACAATGCCAAGCCTTATTAGGACAGGCAAAGAAGATCGAAACCCACCCTTCAAGAAGTGGTAAGGAAGGAAATCGATAAGTGGTTGGATCATGACATTATTTACCCCATCTCGAATAATGAGTGGGTGATCCCTGTCCAAGTCATTCCTAAAAACACCCAAATAACCGTGGTCAAGGACGACAAGGGTGAGCTCATTACCACAAGAATCCAATTTGGGTGGAGGATATGTATTGATTTTCAGAAGTTGAACTCCGTCACTAGGAAGGATCATTTTCCTTTGCTCTTCTTGGACAAAATGTTGGAGAGGTTAGCTGGACGGGCGTTCTGTTGTTTCCTTGACAGATATTCGAGCTATACCCAAATTCCTATTGCCCCTGAAGACCACGAAAAGACCACATTCACTTACTCTTTTGGCACTTACGCCTTTAGGAAGATGCCTTTTGGTCTTTGCAATGCCCGACCACGTTCCAAAGATGTATGATCTCGATATTTTTCGATTTAGTTGAGCAATGTCTTGAAACTTTTATGGATGACTTCTCCATGTACGGAGACTTTTTGAAGGATTGCTTAGCTAATTAGGAAAGGTGTTGAGAAGGTGTCGGTATAAAAGATTGACCCAATTGGGAAAAATGTCATTTTATGGTCAAGAAGGGGATTGTCATGGGCCATATTATATCTAGCAAGGGTATACGGGTGAATAAAGCGAAAGTGGATTTGATTGCAAACCTCCTCCTCCCTACCTGTGTAAAGGATGTGCAGTCTTTTCTTCGACATGCTGGTTTTTACCAGTGATTCATTAAGGACTTTAGCAAAATTGCTAAACCCTTATCTTCCCTCCTATCTCAGGAGACACCGTTTCACTTCTGTAACAAGTGTGAAGTGGCATATACAAAGCTTAAGGAGGCGCTCACGACTGCACCTATCCTGCATACTCCTGTCTAGAGAGAATCTTTTGAGCTCGTGTGCGATGCATAAGATTATGTGGTCAGGTTAGTTTGTGATAAAGAATTGATAAGAAGCCCCATGTAATTTACTATACGAGTCACACTTTAAATTAGGAGCAACTAAATTACACCGTGACTGAAAAAGAGTTCTTGAAGGTAGTTTTTGGATTTGAAAAGTTTAGAACTTATGTCATCGGGTCTAATGTGATTTTTCTGGTTAACCATACTGCCTTAAAACATCTCATGGACAAGAGAGATGTGAAGCCTAGGCTAGTTACATGGATTATGCTTCTGCAGAAATTTGATTATCAGATCAAAAATAGGAAGGGTTTCGAGAAGCTGATAGTAGATAACCTATCTAGGTTAGCGATGCATGATGCAAATAAGCCTCTCATCTCTGATTGTTCCCCCGATGAACAATTATTTTGGGTTCAAGAGGAACCATAGTTCACTAACATAGTGTACTATCTAGTGACTGGGGAAATACCTGCGGTGGAAAAAGAATGATAGAGATCATCTCCTATCCATGGTCCGATTTTTCAGATGGGATGACCCGTACTTGTTCAAATATTGTTCGGACCAAATTCTTAGAAGATGTGCTATAATGAGCACTTCCAGAGTGTCCTCTCCTTTTGTCGTGATCATTCTTGTGGAGGACACTTCAATGGGAAAAAAAATCATTGTGAAGGTACTTCAAAATTGATTCTGTTGGCCCACCTTATTTAGATATGCCTATGAATAGTGTAAACAATGCTTACGTTGTCAACAAATGGGCAAGATAGGTAGGAAAGACATGCTGCCACTCACCCTTATCATTGTTGTGGTCATATTTAATGTGTGGGGTATTGATTTTATTGGGCCGTTTCCAAATTCATTTGGGAATGAGTATATTCTTATATATGTGGATTATGTGCCAAAATGGGTAGATGCCATTCCCAATAGGACGAATGAGTCCAAAGTGGTGGTAAGGCTTTTGCAAGAAAACATTTTTGCTAGGTACGGGTTGCCTAGGGCCATCATTAGTGACTAAGGGACTCATTTTGACAATAGGTCCTTTGATACAGTCCTTAAGTAGGTACTCAATCCTCCATCCCATGGCAACCACATACCATTCACAAACTAATGGTCAAGTAAAGGTTTTGAATAGGCAAGTTAAGCAAATTCTCGAAAAGACTGTGAACAAGAGTCGGAAGAACTGGACGGATAAGTTAATTGATGCACTTTATGCCTATCGGACAGCTTTTAAAACCCCTTTGGGCATATCACCCTATAGGGTGGTCTTTAGGCATCCTTGTCACCTTCGTGTCAAGCTCAAATATTAGGCTTGGTAGGTAATTCGGACCCTAAACTTTGACTTGATAGATGCCGGTGGGTGGTGAAAGCTTAACTTAAATGAATTGGAAGAAATTATGTGTGAAGCATATGATAACACTTACCTAAGCAAAGAGCGGGCCAGATTCTTTTATGATAAGCTCATTCATAGGAAACAATTTTCTCTAGGCCAAAAAGGTGCTATTATATGATTCCCACCTTCACTTGTTTCCAGGAAAGTTACGGTCTAGGCGGGTTGGGCCTTATGTTGTAGTTGAAGTGCTTTCCCATGGGGCGGTCCAAAATTTAGGTCCCCACCAAAGGCCAAGTTTTCAAGGTGAATGGGCATGGACTGAAGCCCATGTTGGAGCTACTGAGCAAAAGGGACGTGGAGTATATCTTCCTTCATGAACCTCCTCCCTCCAACTAGTCATATGTAGAGTCTTTGTACAAATGTGCATGGTATAAACAAGTGTGAGGTTTAAAGAAAAGAGAAAAGAAAGTGAAAAAATAAAGAAAAAGTGTGAAACAAATTTAAAATTTGAAAAAATGATGAAAAAAGTAGAGAAAGGAATAAAATGAGTGGGGGAAAAAAGAGAAGGAGAGGTTCAACAAGAAGGAAAAGAACAAGGAAGACAAAAAGGGAGAGAAAATTAAGAAAAAAAGAGAGATTTGAAGGCAAGGAGAGTGAAAGGAAAGAAGAGGAAGATAGAGAATTAGCACGATGCGCCCATGCTAAGGGGCACATTCAAGGAAAATAAAATAGCATCCAGAGATTTGACACAGTACCCTGATCCTTGAGGGCACGAGCATGCCCTGACCAGTCAAAAATAAGAAGTTCTAGCGGTTTGGCACAGTGCCCGTGCCACCCCTAAATTTTACTAAATCGACCGATTTCCTTTCTTCTTCATCATTTCTCTACCATTTCTACTACGATTTTGCTCCCTCTAACTCGACACCCTCTCTTTACCCCTTACTCTTGCTGTCCCTCTCATCACCTAATCAAATTTCGCCCAAATTCTTCAAATTTTTCACCAAATTCACCCCTTCCAACTCGATCTCCCCATTTTCACCACCAATTCTCTCAAACTAACCTCCTTTCATCCCCAACCCATTAACTTTGGGTCTCTAAAATCCTAAGCTCCATTATTGAGGTTGAAGGTTCTAGAGAAAAAAAACTTCGATTTTTCCTCCACTTCTGCACTTCAAGGGCTTGATTATTCACTTCATTAGCAAAATGGGCAAGAAAAGGCGGTTGAATCATCTAAGGGACCCTCCTTAGCCAAGAAGTCATCCAAAGCATCCTCATCTCAAGCTCCCTTATGTACGAGAGGTACAAAAGATGCTTACCCATTAATGTTGCCTCCTAGCACTAAAGGATTAGCTTTTGTGAATGATGAACAACGAACCAAGTATGAAACTCTTAGTACTAGGAAGACAAGTGAAGAAAAGTTTTGGTATGTAGAGTCTTTAAGGCAATTGGGAATGTTGGATGATGTCATGACATTGTTGACAAACTTGGATTGGTTGGAATATGAGGAGATGAAATGTGTGTCCAATAACTAGCTAGTTGTTGAGTTCTTGAGTTTGTTGAATGTAGATTGGGCCAATTTACATAGAGGTCAGGAGGTCCTTATTACCTTCTGCATGTTCAATTTGGACCATAGGTTAAGTCTTAGAGAATTTAATCACTTGCTTTACCTGCCAGTGCATTCGAACTCTTTTTGGGATATACCGAGTCAGTGGCACCCCAATCCTACTGGTTCATCATCACCTGCTCCAAAAGAAAATCTTGTGGTGGTAGGTTTGGCTGGCCCCGTGTATACGACCCTAGGCAGGCTAAGGCCACAAATATATGTAATGTGAATATCTGTCGTTTGCAACAATTGATGGCTGATATTATCTTTAGGAGAAATGATAGCTAGAATGTTTGCAAGATGGTGGAGTTATTTTTGATTTGGTGTGCCTTAACTGCAACCCAC
>NCQV01050119.1:11530-24233 GCA_002740545.1 Lophocereus schottii
GCCCAAATGACTATCATTGATGCAAAGGGTGACATTAACAATTATGCCCACTTTAAACAAATTCTTTTCACCTTTCCGGAAGTGGCCTACACCATCATTTCAAACAAGCAAAACTAGAATTGTGATCGAGTCATTTTGAGAGAGGTGGTAATGCCATGTAAGGGTGATGAAGGTGAAGAGGGGGTGAACAGGGTAGTGAGGATGATGAGGAGGAGGGTGAAGAAGAAGGGCAAGAGGCCCAATAACATGGGGAGCCTCAAGGAGAGCATGACCCCCCACTTCAACCACAACCACAAATACAACACCCACATTTTAAGATGGGGTCCTCCTCCTCTGCACCTTAGATGCCTTTTGGTGCGATCTTCCTCCATTCTTTTACTAACAATCAAATGGAGGTAACTAGACTTTGAGAGGGGTAAAGATGCGTTACGGCATTCATCGAATGTCCGGGCGGACGGAGTCATTGATGAGGGAGTAACTTATTTAAGGGGATATGTGGAGAGACAAGAAGAGAGGGAGATAAGACAGATTCAGTGTGACAAGGAACAAATTACGAGAGTATCCCGATAAGGAGAGGAGGCAGATGAACGAGCTCATCTGGCAGTAGTTCGAGGCCATCCGCCTGTTGAAGCAGCACTTCTACCATTTGCCAAGCAATCAGGTACGTTTATCGACATTTACGCCATTTTCTCTGTACTTTTTCCGCCACTTGGGCCTAGCGGGGCCCAGTGACTATGAGTTGTATCCTCCACCATTCCCTTACTTTTTATAGTTTCTTGCATTTTGGGGGGTCATTACATGATGTCATTTGCACTAGGGGGCATCTGAATGCTTCTAAGTGGTTGCATATCGATTCTTTCATTCTCCCTGTCCATCTTTATTATGGTGTACAGTGGATTGATGGCTGTTTAAGGTGCAATTTGGTTGTGTTACCATGTGATTGATATGTTGGGTGAATATTATGATTCATGTCATCCACGTGTGGTGGATTTGATTGCCATATAATGGGTGCTTAGGAGCATAGGCACTGTATGCAATCACATTTAGTATAACCATGCAATTGCACTGTATATATCATTTCATGTTTGTATTATCCATATTTTCTACTTTCTTCTCTTCTTCTTTATGTATACATCATCTCAAGGTAGTCTTTTTCCCTCCTCTTGTAGATATTCCGTCTTTGCTTCTCTTTTTCATTTCTTTCCTTATCACAGCGCCTTAGTTACCACAATGAGGACATTATGGGGTTTCAGTGTGCGGGTAAGGTGCCCATTTGTACATATTTTTCAAAAGCTTTCAAAAATTGAAATAAAATTTTTATTTTTCTTTTGGGAGTTGTGTGCTTTCTTTGGCAATTGTAATCCCATGTTGCTAGGTTATTGAGTTGTATGCAAATAGAGTTTGCATGATGAGATTCTAGTCCAGAATGTAGATTCAGTTTTTCATAATAACCCCGTATAGTATGTGTGATTTGTGCCTACCTTGCTCACTTTACCGTCAATTCTTAGGGTCTTGTTATTAAGTTGGCATGTGAACCATTTGTTTGTCGAAATCGCCGTTTGAGCACTTGAAAAATGAAAATAAAGACAAAAGAAAAGGAAAATGTCTAAAAAGAGTGAATAAAAACCTCGGCACAAATTTTCATGGCCACTATCTTTATTTCATATCTGTAATTGGCTTGAACATATGCTATTTTACTTAATTTCACATCTGTTTGGGCAATGATATAAGTATCTTGCACAATTGAATAGAACCCCTTTCTAGGGAAGGCTCGAATATTTGTAAGCCCAGTGGGTATTATTCTTGAAAAGAAAAGAAAAAAATGAAAAAAATGAGCAAATAAGGTAATTAGGTGAGTAAACGAGGATCATGTCAATGTTAGCAACTTTATTCATAAGGATTGATACACATTACCACATGCATCGAAGTGTACATATCATTGCATATTGTGCGTGGGGTGAAAAATGAGAGTCAAGATGTTTCTTTTGACTTAGATGTTTTCTGATTGTACACTCTATTTGTGTATAGTTTGCTAACTTGGTTGCTATTTCTCCATTATTTGTATATATGTTCATGTTTTGAAAAAAAAAACCAAAAAGATTTTCTTTTATTTTTAAAACAATTTTTTTGGGTACTTCACTTGAAAACTCTCATGGCCACTCGTTCTAATGGCCTTACCCTAAGTCATGCTTGTTTATTTAACTAAGTCATGATTATTATTTTTCTTCATATTTAATTATCGTATTTAATCATCCCATTTGGAAAAATTTTATTTGGGTTTCACTTTGCAATTCGGGTTTTATTATCATGAAATTTCATGGGAATCGATAACTAGCCCTGATAAATATATTTTAAAAAATTAATTTATTTTTCTTAACAATTCAAAAAATAATAAAAAATAAAAATAATTTCGAGCTACGAACAATTTCAATCGTATAAATTGAATTTTCGGACCAAAACTCATTTGGGCCCGATTTCGGCCCAACAAGCATTACTCCCATGTATTTGACAAATCGCCACTAAATGTGTCTAATTGTTATTGGATGAAGCTTACTTTTGTAGATTAAACCTCAACCAAGTGATTTTTAGAGTCATTGCATCCAAGTAAAACTCAAAGTTCCAAGACCTTTTCTTTCTCTTCTCTTCCTCTCTAGTCGGCTACCTTCTTTGGTTGTTACTATCAGTCACGATGTCAGCCACCTGCCGCCATCCCTTTGCCACCAGGCAGCCACCCACAGCCACCCCCCATACTCCCACAAGTATGCAACACCACTTGTACCTATTTTTCAAGCATCAATGTGGGTAACACCCTAACTCAATCTTGTTGATTTTGATTTGTATTTTGGTTTTGGATTTTTATTTTTGTTGTTTTGATAGTTGATCGTGTTGTTTTGATCGGAACAAGAGTTATTTTGATGTTTTGATGATTGCTTTAGTTGGAAAGCAAGTAGAGTTTAAGGTTGATCATGTTCATACAAGCTCAAGTTAAAATGATGATTATGAATTGTTTAATTTATTCCTGGCAACAAGCATGTTATTTGTGTATAGTTGGAAGGAAAATGAACCTTGAATGTGTTGTTCAACTTGATAAATGACTTGGTGTGATTTTTTTTCATAAAGGGGTAAATTATGGGGTTTCCCCCAATTGATTCGACGAGGTCATTTTGCTCATTTATGCAAATAACTAAGCTTATGCATGTGTTTTGAGTGATTTGATAAAGAGAAGAATTAAAAATTTGATGAAGATGATTATGAAGTAAAAACTGAGTACCACGGCTATGTAAGGTGATTTTAAGGGAAACACCATGGTTTGGTAATTTTAACAAGTGATTTTGGAGGGTGATTATGTGAAAAAAGGGTTTACAATATGGACAACAAGTTGTGAAGGACCCTAAACTAGGGGTCTATTTACGATTGAATTGGTAATGTTCTACCAATTGAAAACTTATGACTTTTGGTGGATAGATAGGCCACTGAGTTGTATTTCAAATGCCTTTTGAATCAAATTAATTTGAGTTCGAAAAAAATGTTATGGTAGTTTTGCTAAGACTACACAAGTTAGGCTAGAACTGTGCACAATTGTGTTTAAGCTCAACTTTACAATCCATATTGTGAGAATTGTGTTTTGCAATATGAATGAAAGTTTTGAGGAACTTTCTAAACTTTTCATATTGGGGATTTAGGTCTCCATTTGAGGGCACGGGTGAAAGGAATGAATTTTCTAAGGTGGAGCTTGAATCAGTTGCAACTTTGATTGTACTTGGAGTCTTATTTGGTTTGGAAAGCTAAGTTGAATGGCATGTGAGCGAAATTGGAGAAGTGAGGGTGAGTAATGACTTAAGAATAGTGTTTTTTGGATCAAGCTTGTGTGTTAAAAGT
The DNA here is from genome assembly GCA_002740545.1 of Lophocereus schottii. Classification (NCBI taxonomy): domain Eukaryota; kingdom Viridiplantae; phylum Streptophyta; class Magnoliopsida; order Caryophyllales; family Cactaceae; genus Lophocereus; species Lophocereus schottii. Next base: position 15,410 of record NCQV01050119.1, read on the forward strand.
TATATTGAACTTATTTACACCCCTCGTGGCCTTAAACCTTGATTATCCATCTCAAATTGTCCACAAAAAAAAAAAAATTCACGTTCAATTATAACCATCACAGCCTTTCTTTTATGATCTCAATTATTCTACCTTGATTAGTTTTACTCCACCATTATTTCTCTGTGAGTTAAATTACCCTAAGTTATTTAGTTTTCAAATCATTTTGGTGTAGCTTATCTTCTATTGAATTATTTTGTGCTATGAATGCCTTTTAATGAATTTCTATTATAGTTACAAATTATGAAAGTCAATGTCGTTTACTAATTACATGTACCTATAATTACATTTCTTAAATAAAATTGGGGCCTAATCTATTGTTTCCCATTATGTATAAGTGTTATCAAGTGAGATTGTATTTTTAAGGTCTTCAGGCACGTTCATTACTTGTATCTTTAGAATACAGAGTGTATTTATCAAAGTTATCACATTTTGGTAAGTACATCAATGAATCAGTTTATATGGTGATTTTGCGACCCTGCCAGTTATCATATATAGGGCATTCACCCTGTAGTTACCTGCGTGACTTCAGGCTCAGTCTTCCGATCGGCTTAGCGGGTGTACACCCATCAATAGATCGTAACAGTTAGAAGGGCTCACTACCAAATAATAATTAGCAATGTAGCTTTACATTTGTCTCAGTCACTATTTTAAGTTAAAATGAATTACAAAGTGGGCCCAACTAATTTATTCACTGATCATTTTGCCATATAGGATGCATGTATTGAGTTTCGGCTCACAGTTCAAAATGTTCTTCATGATTTGTTCTAGGAAAATGACCAGTGAAACACCATCATGATAGCAAACCAGCTGGAGAAATAGGTTGAGTGAGGGATTTGGATGGATAAACAATAATGTCGTACATGTATAGTTCTCATTTTCGGAGTTGTGTTGAGGTCTTCTATTGATGGAGATGTAAGCATTATGGTAATTGCTTAGTTATGATGTATGGACCTCGTTACAACTATGACGTTAAATGTTTATGAGTTTGACTTATGCTCAACTATATCCTCTCTAAAGTATTTGCTTTAAGCATAGTCCTTTTTAGGACAGTAGTAATGCTTCGATGATTGGGTTTATCACTTCGAATCATGAGAATTATTTAAGACACTGCAGATGGTAAAATATGTGCATTTGGGGTGTTACAGTTTTTATGTTAAAGCCAGGATAAGATTTTCTTGATGGGCACAAAGTGAAAAGAATAGATAGGAGGGTGAGAAGGTTGGTTAGTAAGGGTTATTATTATATCATTAGAGATTAGTAATAATAGCAATATCTGTTTGTCTCTCTCATTTCCTTTTCTTATGTTCTTCTTTGTTAGATGGGTCCATATACAGTGAACACGATGTTGGATACTTCTATGGCCACGTACATCTCTTTACTGCATTTTATTTCATAGCGTCATGGTTCATACATGTAGCCTATTATGTATGATTATTTCATATGATGGTCGTAGTGAAGTGATTGATCACTCTTTTTATTGTATAGCCAGATTGTCTGAACCTATACAAAACAATGCAGGGGCCCCCTTAAGAAATGTTGTGGACTAGGGTTAAGGGTCAGGTAACCAAGCTTTGTATAGTGTACCACCAAACCTTCGTGGAATGCTCCAATTTCCCTTTGAGCTAGCTAAGAATATTGGGAACCCCAATTATTGGTTAACCTTGGTAGTTAAATTGATGCAATGGATTCCCTCAATACCTATTGAAAACTCTCATAGGGATAAGCTAGCAGATAGGATAGCACGATGCAACCCTAAAGTGTATGATGGAAAGGATGAGCTAGTGGAGTTAGAGGGCTAGATTAGAGGGCTGGAGAAACTTTTTACAGTGTAGATGTACCAGAGGAGAAATAGGTGAACATTGGGATGTTCTACCAGACTAAGGAAGCTGATATCTAGTGGAACATAGCTAAAGGTAGGCTCTTAGGGCCTGAATTCACCTGGAGTAAATTTCTGGGTGAACTGAGGGCAAAATTTTACCAGCTATAATTCAAAGGCAAAAGGAGAAAGAGTTTATGGAACTGAAGATGAGTGGGAGTCTGATAGTTTTGCAATATGCCAGTAAGTTTATAGAACTATCCAGGTTTATCCCTAAGTATGTGTCTTCTGAAAGACTGAAAATGAGAAGATTTGAAGAGGGATTAGCTTTCTGTACTAGTCAATCGATCCTTACTTGTAAAGCGTTATATGAGCGAGCAGCTGAAGTATAATGAGTCAAGACTGAGTTGAGGATCTTGAACCTAATTAGACAGAAGAGGAAGTGGGCCGAGCAGGGAATTCTGTGCGAGAGTGTAAACTAGAAGAAAACTATTCCTGCTCCTCCTAAGAGTCGTTCTACAAGCTTAGCAGAGCCTTGTGGGAAATACGGAAGAGCTAACCACACCACTCCTAAATGCTGAGTGGGAACTAGTAAATGCTTGTGTTGTGGTAGCCCAGAGAACCTCATTGCTACCTTTCCTTAAAGACTGAAGGATGTAGACAAGTGCTCCCACCTTCGAGGGTCACACTATAGGAAGGGCATATATTTTAAGCAAGAAGGAAGTTTCCACTCTTAGTACAATAGCTGTAAATCTCTTTTTAATTTGAAAGCCATTGCGTGCACTACTTGCTTTAGTTTTAACTCATTTATTTATATTCACCCAATCTGTTATGCAATTGAACCTTAAGAAGAGGAAGGTAGAAACCAAGTATAGAATCAAATTACCTAACAACTATATAGTTGAGTGTCTTATCTGTTATAAACTTGTTCCTATTACTGTTAGTGGACTTGTATTTCCTAAAGACTTGATTTAATTTGATTTGTTAGACTTTGATATCATTTTGGGAATGAATAGGGTTGTGTGGTTATGGGTCTAAGACTAATTTTAAAGACCGTGAAGTTATTTTGAAGGATGGAAAAGGTAGACAAGTATGTTTTAATGGGAAGAGAGAGGAAAAACCTTGCCTCTTAATTTATGCTATGAAAGCAAGTAGGCTATTGTGTCAAGGATGTATTTAGTACTGGTGATATGCCATTGATGCTCAAGAAAAGAAATAGAAAGTAGAAGGTATTCCTGCAATTTGTGAATTTGGAAATGTTTTTTTCTGAAGAGTTGGTAGGATTACTCCCCTCAAGGAGAAATTGATTTTGAAATTGAATTAATCGCTAGAGCGCAACCTATCTTTAAAGCCATATATCGTACAAAGCTTAGAAAACTGAAGATTCAGTTAGATGAACTACTGCATGAGGGATTTATCAAACCAAGTCTATCATCATGGGGTGTCCCAGTTTCATTTGTGAAGAAGAAGAATAGATCCTATTTGATCAACTGTAAGGAGCAAGAGTCTTTTATAAGATTAACCTGAGGTCATAATATCATCAACTCCGGATTAAATCAGAAGATATCCCCAAGACTACATTTAGAACCAGTTATACTCATTATGAGTTTACAGTAATGCCTTTTGGCCTGACCAATGTCCAGCAGCCTTTATGGATCTTACGAATAGAGTTTTCAAACCTTACCGAGACAAGTTTTGGCGGTGCTTATAGATGACATCTTGATATACTCCAAAGGTAGAAAGGAACATACAACTCATTTTAGGATAGTGTTACAGACCTTAAGGAAACACGAATTATGTGGAAAATTATAGAAGTGTGAGTTCTAGTTAGAAGAAGTGGTGTTTTCGAGACATATAGATTCAAAGGAAGGAATTAATGTTGACATATTGAAGGTGAAAATAATTACAGAGTGACCAAGGCCCACCAATGTTACTAAGATTGAAGCTTTTGGACTTGGCTTGCTATAATTGAACTTTTGTGTCGGACTTAGCTTGCTATTATTGAACTTTTGTGAAGGATTTTTCAAGGATTACATCTCCCCTGACCAATTTATTAAAGAAAGCTATTAAATTTGAGTGGGCAGAAACGTGTGAAAGGGCATTTCAAGAATTAAATGCGTATGAAATTTAGCAAGAAGATGAATTCACGCCTTATGCCTTCTGATAGTTCAAGCCTTATGAAGGAAATCACCCTACCAATGATCTGTAACTAGGAACTATGAACTTTGCACTGAGAATTTGGAGACATTACTTGTAAGGAATACCCTATGAGATCTATGCTAATCATCAAAGCTTAAAGTACATTTTCACTTAGAAGGAGGTCAATCTGAGACAAAGGCGTTGACTAGAATGACTTAAAGATTTTGACTTACAAATCAAATATCACCTAAGAAGTGTCAATGATCTGGCAGATGCAGTAAGTGGAAAGGCACAACATAGCTTGAATACTGTAGTGATTACTCAGTTGAACCTTTTGGGAGAAAGCTCAAGAACTTGGATGTTTAATAGTGTCACATGGCCAAGCATCTGAAAGTAACATTGGATCCAACTCATTTAAGTTGGAGCTTATAGTACTTTGTGACCTACAATCAACGTTTACATTTGAAGAAAGCATAGAACTCTCTGTAGTTGATATTATAGAAGTACTAGTAGAGAAATCAACATGAAAAATTGGGGCAAAATTTATTGGATTACAAGCTAAATGGAGCCCAAGATATATTGTACCATACAAGTTTAACGAAAGATTGATTCTATAGATGTCGATGATTCTATAGATGTCGACTAGATCTACTTATAGAACTTGAACACATGTATAATGTGTTCCTTATCTCACAACTCAGTACGTACATTCCAGATCCTACCCCCGCTGTCGTATCTGAACCCATGGCATTTACTGATGGTCTAGTGTTAGAAGAGCATCCCGTCCAAATATTAGACCGTTAAATTAAGCAACTACGCAACAAGTGGATACCATTGGTCAAAGTACTCTAGTCAAACCTTATCACCTCAGAAGCCACCTGGGAAACTTAGAAGAAATGAAAGCCAACTACCCACACCTATTTGAGATAACCATGCATGCATTAGCAAAACTCATAACCCCGACCGGGACAAAAGTCTTTAAGGGGGAAGGTTGTAATGGCCCGTCCTAAGTCATGCTTATTTATTTAATTAAGTCATGAAGATTATTTTTTCTCACATTTAATTATCGTATTTAATCATCCCGTTTGGGAAAATCTCATTTGGGCCTCACTTTGTAATTCGGGTTTTTATTGTTGTGAAATTTCATGGGAATTGGCAATCGACCCTGATAAATATGTTTAAAAAAATTAATTTATTTTTCATAACAATTAAAAAATTAATAAAAAACATTTTGAGCTACGAACAATTTCAATCGCGTAAAGTGAATTTTCTGACCAGAACTCATTTGGGCCCATTTCTGCCCAACAAGCATTACTCTCATTTATTTGACAAATCGCCAATATATGTGTCTAATTGTTATTGTATTAAGCTTACTTTTTCCAGATTAAACCCACCCTAATCGAGTAATTACTCACAGTTTCAAGACCATTTCTCTCTCTTCCTCTCCTCTCTAGTCGGCACTTTTAGCCACCATGTCAACCACCTACTACCATCCCCTGGCCACCAGGCAGCTACCCACAACCACCCTAGCCAGCCCCCATACTCCCACAAGCATCCAACACCATGTATACCTATTTTTTAAGCATCAAAGTGGTTAACACACTAACTCAATCTTGTTGATTTTGATTTGTATTTTGGTTTTGGATTCTTATTTTTGTTGTTGATAGTTGATCACATTGTTTTGATAGAAGCAAGAGTTATTTTGATGTTTTGATGGTTGGTTCAGTTGGAAAGCAAGTAAAGTTTGAGGTTGATCATGTTCATGCAAGTTTAAGTTAAAATGATAGTTAGGGATTGTTTTGTATTTGATTTGGTAATCTTTAGGTTTATGAGTGATTATGTTGGTGTTAGTGTGGTTTTGGATGAATTAAGGGTGGATTTAAGTTGGTCATGAGATAGGCTTTTGATGATTATGCATAGTTTAATTTATTCTTGGCAACAAGCATGTTATTTGTGTATACTTAGATGAAAAATAAATCTTGAATGTGTTGTTTAACTTGGGAAATGATTGGCGTAATTTTTTTCCATAAAGGAATGAATTATGGGGTTTCCCCTAATTGATTAAATGAGGTAATTTTGCTTATTTGTGCAAATAAGTAAGGCTATGGATGTGTTTTGAGTGATTTGATGAAGAGAAGAATTAAAAATTTGATGAAGATGATTATGAAGTAACAATTGAGTATCATGGCTATATAAGGTGGTTTTGAGGGACATACCATGTTTTAATAATTTTAACAAGTGCTTTGAGGGGGAGATTATGTGAAAAAGAGGGTTTATAGTGTGGACAGCAAGCTGTGAAGGACTCTAAAACAAGGGTCTCTTTACGAATAAACTAGTAATGTTCTACTAATTAAGAAATTATGATTTTTGATTGATAGATAGATCATTGAGTTATTTTTCAAATTCCTTTTGAGCACATTAATTTGAGTTCAGTGGAAAAGGTTATGGCCGTTTTGCTAAGACTGCACAAGTTAGACTGGAACTGTGCACAATCGTGTTTAATCTCAATTTTGGAAACCGTATTGTAAGATTGTGTTCTGCACTATGAGTGAAAGTTTGGATGGACTTTTTAAGCTTTCCATATTGGGGATTTAGGTCTCCATTTGAGGTAGACTTGTGAAAGTTATGAATTTTCTAATGTGGAGCTTGAATTAGTAACAACTTTGATTGTACTTAGAACCTTATTTGGTTTGGAAAGCTAAGTTGAATAGCATGTGAATGAAATTGGAGAAGTGGGGGCGAATAATGACTCAAGAACATTATTTTTTTGATCAAGCTAGTGTGTCTAAAGCTATATTGAACTTATCTACACTCCTCTTGGCATTAAACCTTGATTATCCATCTCATAATGTTAAAACAAAAAACTCACATTCAATTATAACCATCGAACTCTTTCTTTTATGATCTCAGTTATTCTACCTTGATCAATTTTACTCTAACATTATTTCATTATGAGTGAAATTACCTTAATTTGTTTAGTTTTCAAGTCATTTTTATGTAACTTATCTTCTATTGAATTACTTGAGTGATGGATACCTTTTAATGAATTTCTATTATAGTTACAAATTATGAAAGTCAGTGTTGTTTACTAATTACATATGCCTGTAATTACATTTCTTAAATAGAATCAGGGCCTAATCTGTCTTTTCTTATTGCACATAAGTATTATCAAGTGAGATTGTACTTTTGAAGACTCCAGGGACATTCATTACCCGTATCTTTAGAAAACAGAGTGTATTTATCAAAGTTAACACACTTTGGTAAGTACATCAATGAATCAGTTTATACAGTGATTTATCATTTAATTAGTGACCCCACTAGTTATCATCTATAGGGCATTCACCCTCCAGTTATCTACAAGGCCTCAAGCCAAGTCTCCCAATCGGCTTGGCAGGCGTATGCCTCTCCATAAATGTTAACAGTTACAAGGGGCTCACTACCAGATAATAATTAACAATACAGCTTTACTGATGGAGACCATTAAGCCCACCCTCCTACGCTCCTTTCTCTACTTAAGCAAGACCCTACCAAGCTCAAGGAGGTCAAGGACGTGGCTAAACTTTTCAAAACAATCATGGCAATGCCCGATGAGTTGGCGCCAAATTCATTCAATCATAATCCGGTGTTTGTTACTTGTTTTGTGCAAGATTTGGTGGACCCGCAGCTTGAGGGCCCACTTAATATTTTAGCCTAAGATGTTAGCTTTGTAATAAGTCCAACCATGCTTAAATTGGATCTCATTTGGTTGGGCAACAAGAGACCTCAAAGGCCCAATGTCCAGGCGCAGGCTAGTCTGAGCCGTCTTCAATGTTTGGGCCATAACTTTCATACAGCTGGTCCAAATTGGGCAAACGTGTTCTTTCTGGAAACTACACATCCAAGGCTTTCCAAAAAGCCCAAAATCATGCAATTTGGCCTAGTAAATCGCGAGATAGGGCCGTCCAAAGTCAGAGCTACTGCAAGGGTGTGAGTGCATTAAAGAAGGAGGATGTTTGGTGTTCCCATTCGGTTCATGAACCCTTTCAGCTGCATTTGGACGTGAGATCCTTCTTATACCAGGGGGTTAATGTAATTTATGCAGCCAAGGAGTTGTGGCATCGCAAGGAACTCATCTTTTCCCCTTCCCCTTGATTATTTATAACCGGCACATTAATGTGTCCTTTGGTGTGCCCTATGTTCATTTCTTGTAACTTATGCCCTTTCATTTGTGTTGTTCTCTACTATAAAAGGGGTTAGGCGTGTAGGTTAAGGGATCATCAGCTTGTACTCCAATTTCAAAGTAATACTAAGCCTTTGAGTGTTCTCAAGCGTGCTTGTTTGAAATCCTAGTTCTATATCTTCAGGTTGGCTATCTTAAGTGGTGCTCTAGGTTCTTTTTTCTCTCCTAGGTGGTGAATCTTCTATATCCTAGATTGGGTAAAAAGAATAGCCCAAGACTAAGGCTTGCGTGGCTCCCAAGAGGGATTATCTTAAACCAAAGTTTTGATTTATCCTCCCTTCACCTTTACCTTCGCTCCTTCATCACCCCCACATTCTACCCTTATTCTTGAATTTGGTCACTTCGGACTCTCATATACATCATTTGGTATCAGAGCCAAGGTTGCCAAGTGACCAAGATTGCAGCGAAACACATTCCATAAGCCAAAACACAAAACAAACACACAAACCGGCAAACCGTGCAAATCCTGAAACTCACCAACTAGAAATTTGGCACGGTGTACCCGTGCTCCTAGACACGACCGTGCCATCTCTATTTTCAGCCTTTTCCAAGCGTGAACACAAGCACGGCCTCCTAGTGCCATAGTGCACGACCGTGCCCCTTCCTTC
>NCQV01050146.1:0-11540 GCA_002740545.1 Lophocereus schottii
GACAGAAATTGGCCTTTAGCATGTAGATAACAACGGTGTGCCCCCTTGTCCGTTTAATTCCATTTTAGTATTGTTGCTTCCAGTATTGTACTAATAAGATATGAATTCTACCTAAGTAAATAGATTCTCCTGCAAGGGTCTGCTCATTTCAATAACAAGTGACAAAAAGTTGCGAGGTTTAGAGCATGTGCACGGTAAGCTTGATTTTTGACTCATTAGTGGGGGCTTATTACCTCCCCATCAGCTTTGACCCAACTTGTTAGCTCAAAATCTTCTTCTTTTCAATGCAAGACTCACTACTTTGGCTCACCAAATAAAATAATACATATGGACCACAAAATCAAACATATTTAACTACTTTAGTTTTATATTTTGCTTTATTATTTGGATTTATTATGTCTATAAAAAATAATCTGCATATAATATTTTGATGTCAAACAGAGGGAAATTGAGAAGTTTCGTGCGCAACATTTGTTATAAATGGAGCGTTACTTATGGAATAAAGATAATTTTACAAAAAAAATGAGAGTGGGTTAAACTAGTTCGTTGCCTATATTAGCACTCCCAAACAGTCCCAAATTCTGACCCACAATTTTCCTTTTCTTTTAATTCGAGGTAATGTTCAAAAAAGACCCTAGGTCAAACACCAAAACGGTGTTGTTTTGACCTAGTGACGGGCAAAAAAAAAATACGCACCCCTGGCTCATGACTCAAGTGCTTCAACAAGGCATGAAACACTAGGGGTGAGTGAGATCGGGTACTCCACTAAATTTTTAGGAACCAAAACTGGATCTGGTTGGAACTTGGTTCTAGAATTTGGGACCAATCTCGGAATCGTTGAATCAGGTCCAAAAATTTTGGTCCTGTTACTGGACCTGGCCGGGATCGGGTCTGGTTCCTAAATCAAATTCTTTTTTTTTCCCATTTTCCCTTAAGAAAATAGAGAGACTGTGCGATCAAGGGAAGTCAAGAACCACATTGAAGCCAAATTCCTAAAAACCAAATCATAAGCCTAAACCAAATATGTACTAAGCTGCAAAGACGATTCATAGAAGAGTTAATCCTCAAGATACCCTGACATACGTGACATTAGTTTTTCAAGGCCTAAATTTTTGAACCGAATATTTTAGTTCCTCAGCATTTGCCGAACGAACTTTAAGCACCCTCTATTTTTTTAGCCCCTAAACTTTTAAAATTTGCATTTTAACCCTAATCCTTAAAAAAGCTCCTTTGAAAATTTTAAATTTATGCATGTATAATTTCTCTCATTAGTAGTATTTGAGGTCCTCTTGCATTTGGTATCAGAGCCACGTAACTGAAACAAAATTAAGATTATTAAGCTAACTAATGAATAATTAAGCTAATTAAATGTTTAATGTTAAAATCATCACCTAGTTGCCATACTCCTAATTATTCACATATTGTTCACTCACCAGAAGGAACCACTTCAGTAACACCTTAGTTAAACTATATCACTGATACCATTTAAGAATTGAAAGCTGAATTAGCAAATATTAAGACTGAAGTCAAGAAGGTTAAGAAGCAATTATCTATAATTCATCTTTTTTTAGGGTCTATTCTATTTCACGATAAGATACAACTGTAAGTTGTAAGAAAATATAAGGAGTTATGAGAAGCTGTAAGGAATTGTAAGAATATGTAAGGAGTTGCAAGGAGATGTAAGGAGTTATAAGAAGATGTAAGGAGTTGTAAAGATAGATATAAGGAGTTGTTGAATTATTGAAGAGTTATATAGTAAAATTTGTGATAATTAGGATATATTAGTCATATTTACGATGAAAATTTGATACCTTCAGTAAACAAAATATTTTATAATATAATCAAAATGAAACATGTTTGTTTACAAAGAACGTTTTGGATGAGAAAAAACAATATTAAAATGATAGACTTATTGAAAATAAACTATTAACTATGTTAGTTACATAACAATAAAGTATATTAAATGGCCATAAACTTCGTCAAGAAAATTTCACACACTGGAGATGATTTTTATATTTACATTAGTTTGATCCAATAAGCAAAGTATAACCAAAAAAAAATCTTTTTTTTGACAAAATTGAATACAATTCTTAAAATAAAATCCTATTTTAAGTAAATAATTTTAAATGTAAATATATGGTCAATATTGTTACCAAGAAATTTTATAAATAAACCTTTAAAATATTATTTAGCAATGCTTAAAATACAAAATTTTATTCTTATATTAAACAACCAAAAATTAAATATTACCTTCCAAAATTAAAAAAAAAAAACAAAAGATGAGAACTTAAACGAGCAGGCAGGAGGCCATAGAAATTAATGCCTAGCACTACTTTTGCCTAATTACTTTCTACTTTTCCTAAAGAAACTCACACACCTTTATATCAGCTGTAATGCTTTCGTTGCATATAGTTTGACAATTTTCATGTATACTTCAGACTTAAATATGAACAAAAGATTTGTATTATAATTTTAAAAGTATGGTCACTTATTGTATCTATAATAACATATATTACTCATGTTGAAACTCAAATATAATTTACGTCACTATATTATATTTTTATATTTATGTAAATGTTGTATTCATAAGATATTTACAAATTTTGTATATTGATCGCATAATTAAAAAAATATATACATATTTCTGTAATTAAAATAAATGAATATTATAGAAAATTTATATGGGGATGTAATGAGATGTAAGAAGATGTAACGAGATGTAAGAAGATGTAGGGAGATGTAAGAAGATATAAGGAGATATAAAAAAATGTTAAAAGATGTAAGGATTATGTTAAGGATGTAAGGAACTGTAAGGAGATGTAAGCTCTTAATTAAATTCTTAAAAATGCGAAATAGAACAGGACCTTAGTTAACAAAATCAGACATAGTGAAAAATCGACATTAAGTATTAGTGATCCACTTCAAAATAAATATCCTTTCCAAAATCAAAAAAATAAAAATTAATTTCCTTTGTATGATATAAAAATCCAAAATAAGTAGGAAAAAATCGTCTTCAAATGTGGAAAAAGAAGAAAAAGATGAAGTATAAGCAGTTTAATACGGAAGAATTACAGAATATGTGTGATAAAGAACAAATTTCAGAAGAATTAAACAAAATCATGAACGCAATTAGTGATAAACATAACGTGTTATCTAATGATAATGAAGAGATAAATAATATCTAATTAGAAGAAGAAATATATCAATAAATAAATTTGATTAAACTAGAAGATCTTAATATGTTACCATTAGAAGCAGTTAGAAAAAAACTGGATAAAAAAAATGGCAAAATGGATGTTGAAAACGAGATCAATGAGATTGGAGAAGAACTTGACTTAAGTGAAATAAAAATGAATCTAATTAATAATGTTATTCCTAAACTTGAAGAATTTGATGAACCTTCTAGAAGAAATACTCATTTTATGAGACCTAGATACATTCTAATGGTATGTACAACCAATTTTTTCTTTGGGATTATCCCAAGAAAAACCACTACCTTTAAAGAAATTGGCCCCCAATTAGCCAAATAAGATACTTCTTAAACATAGATGGAGCTCGAAATAGAGAAGAAATATTTGAGCATTGAAAAAGAGACTTAAATAGTGTCTTAAACCTAAATACTTCATGGATTCTGTAAATTTTCTAAACTACACTGAATATAGTTTTTCTTGCACTGTAGTTGACTGGTATGATTCATTAAATGAAGAGAATAAAAATACATTAAGAATGACGGAAACACCAGCTGCTATGTTCAAAAATCTATGTAAGGAAATTGAAATCGAATTCATCGGAGCTAAACTTGATTTTGAAGAAAATGCAAGAGAATGGTGAAGAAAGATTAATAATATGAAATTATGGAGTATAAGATGTCTAGAAAATTATATTATTGAATTTAGTGAATATTATTACAAAATTGGGCATAATGAAACCAATCTTGGTATGTTCCATGACAAATTATCATATACTATAGATTCCATAATTAAAATACATTATATGGATTGAAAGAGGAGATGTCATTGATACCCTTGGTTCAAGAATCTCTTATTCAAAACAATAGATCAATGATCAATATCTTGATCTCCAAAAGCAAAAGAAAATTAAAAAGTAATTTTTAACTTATTGGAATTCACCTCACCAATCGGAAGAGGAACCTACAAAGAGAAGAGAAAGAAAATTTTGTAAGAAAAAGAGCTTTAATAAGTAAAGAGGAGAGAAATATAGAAGAAAATATTATAACAAACCAAGCCCTAAAAAAAGAAGATTTTTTAGAAAAGCAGATTATTATCCTGCAGGGCAAAAGCAACTGCAAATACTGAGCATGCGAAAAAGTAAGACATTATGCTAATAAGTGCAAAAATAGGAAGAATATCAAGCTTATTAAAACCTTGGATAGCCTAGATTATGTCAAGCTTAGCGAGGAAGAGACATTAGACCTAGCTCTAAATAACAACAAATGAATTGTTGAAATTATATTGGACAATGAATATGAAAAAAGTGATAATGAAGAAACAAGTCATATGACAAAAAGTAGATCGATCAGTCTTGGTGATATTTAAGGAGAAGATTTTGTTGTAAACAATGAGAACGAAGAAGTCAAAAGAGATTAGATTCTTTCAATAATTCAGAAAGATATGATCTATAAAAAATTCATCTTCCAATTAAAAAGTAAGTATGTATGTGAAATGATGGAATGAGATCTAGAAATTAAAGACTGTGAGTATGATGTGGGAGAAGTTATTCTCATTAATTGGAAAAATATATATCCTTAAGTATAACAAAGATAGAAAGTATAGATGTATCCATGTGGGAAATATTCAAGTTCAAATCACTCCAGTACAATATTTTGACAAAGATATTAATCTCTATGGTTTGGTCTATGATATTAGGTATTATACAAATAGGACTGATCTGGATGTGAAAACAACTATCGGGGATAGTCCACGTATTAGTGATGAGAGGCGACTACCAAAGTCGCCTTATGAGTATCCACGTCCTAAACCCGAAAGCCCAGCATTAATGGTATGACAGCCGTGAGGGGAGGGGCGGAGATTCTGGGATTTTAGTGTCTTATGCGTGTATATGGTGGCTGAGCTCCCAAACCTCCTTTTATAGTTTATGGGGGGCAACTAGGGCCATTGCCCTAGGCAACACTTCGTGGCCGTCGGGCCTAACTAAATTGGCTCGGCTAATAGCTCCCACTCGGCCATGAAGGCTGTAAAGACATGCTCTCTACAAATCACAACTCCTCACGTTTCATACTGAGAGTAGGATGTGCAACTGAAAAGTAACAAGCAGTGCTATATTAAGTTACCATCTAACTAACAGAGCACTTTGACGAAATGCGATACCCTAATCATCCTAAACATCACCAATGGCATTTCCAATCCTTTTTGCCGTGATATATCATATGATTATATACTCAATATAATCGCCGGGGCTGATATTGGTGATGATGGATAGAGTTTTCCTTAAACACTTATGATATTGCATCTTAGCTTAATTACTTTCCTAACATGTTCTTGCTGAACTGTATACATTGTGGTTCTTAAGAAATACATTAAAGTAGCAACATCGAGCTTTGAATTCGTACCATAGCTTCAAGTCCAAGGGTCATCGTCTATAGGGTCGCACAGTGACAACAAATAGGGAGGTCAATTGTCACTTCATATATGGTCGTCTTTTAAGTACACATAGTATGAGATGTGGGTCATGACATAGCTCCCACTTACCAGGGATCGTCGCTCTATACGCCATGCGAATCGCTAGTCTAGATTTTCACCAAAAATCTAACTTGAGCTACTAGATTAACATACTAAATGCTAATCTTGACACTCATGATTCGGCTTTTAATGCTTCAATATGAAATCATGTCTCATATTTGACTCCTTGAGTCTCATCTTAGACTTACTAAGTCGATTATTTCTCATTCATACACTTCCAGTATGAGTAATCAATATTGCACACCTGCCAACATGATTCTATCTCATCCTGTCGGCTACTCAAGCGTTAGGGCGATTGCCTGTGTGACTAGGCCAATAAGAAGCCTGTGGCAATTCAATATGTGTAACAAATAAATCACAAAGCATTTGGAAAAAAAAGAACCTTTAATCTTTATTTCATAAATGCTCATTACAGGAAGAACGTATTTGTCATACGTAATAGGATTCTATCCAAAAATTAAGCTCTATGAAGTCCTAGATTCAATGAATCTGCTTTGAAAGCATCTCTAAGAATCGACTTAGTTAATGAATCAACAATCATCTTGTTAGTGGGTATATACTTGATGACAACCTCCTTTGTCTTTATGGCATCTCACACGAAGTCGTAACGCCTCTTAATGTGCTTGATCTTCCGATGGAACTTTGGATCTTTAACGAACTAGACGGTGGCTGTGTTATCACATGACATCTCTACAGGATCATCAACTTTAAAGGCAAGGTTAAGATCCTAGAGGACACTCCTAAGCCACATTGCGTCCTGCTGGCTAGGCTGCATGCAACATACTCTGCCTCTATGGTCGACAAAGCTATGCTGTCTTGCTTCTTACTGTATATGGCTCCCCAACCCAGGGTGAACACATATCCTAAGGTTGACCTAGACTCATTCGAGTTACCACCCCAATCGGCATCTAAATAGCCTCTCAACTTAAGGTCCCCGTCTTGATAACATAGGACCAAGTCGGTTGTACTACGAAGGTAGCGCATGATTCTCTTGACGGCTTGACAATAAGCTTATCCTGGATTGCTTTGGTAACGACTCACTAAACCAATCGCAAAGCCAATGTCTGGCCGTATACATAACATGGCGTACATTAAGCTTCCTACGACACTAACGTAAGGGACATTGCTCATGGCCTCCTTTTCCTTGTCGGTTTTTGGGCATTGGTCGAGGCTTAAAGTTAAACCCTTTTAAACTGGAGTGTCTACGAGTTTAGAATAATGCATATGGAATCGTTCTAAGACATTCTTAATATATTACTCCTGGCTCATACCTAAAAGTTTCTTAGGACGATTCCTTATTATTTCTACGCCTAAGACATACCTGGCTTCACCTATGTCCTTCATCTCAAAGACGGAGGACAACCACTTCTTAGTGGCTTCGATCATCTCCAAATTCTTCACAGCCGGTAGTATGCCATCAACATATAGGGTAATAAACATAATCCCCCCGGTTGACCTTTTGACATACACAGTGGTCTTTTGAAACCATAGATAAGCCAAATGAAGTTATAGTTTCATGGAATCTTAAATATCAAGATCTGGAAGACTGCTTAAGGCCGTATATAGACCTTTTAAGACGACACACCTTGTCCTCTTGTCCCTTTGACACAAAACTAATGGCCTGATCCATATAGATCATTTCCTTAAGGCTACCATTGAGGAAGACAATCTTTACATCCATTTGAAACAACTCTAAGTCCAAATGGGCAATCATAGCTAGGAGTAGGCGAATAGAGGCAGATTTTATCACAGGAGAAAATGTCTCTTCATAGTATACACCCTCAATTTGTGTAACCCTTTTGCCACTAAACGGGCTTTGGACTTATCGATCGAACCATCTGTCCCGCATTTTATCTTGAAAACCCACTTGTTTCCAATAAACATACGCTGGGGTGGAAGATGAACAAGTTCTCAAATCTTGTTTCTTGCTATCGAGTCTATCTCATCCCCATGGCATCCATCCACTTTTTGTGGTTTGGTGAGTCAATTGCCTCTTGATATGAGGTGACTTCTCAACTTCCAAGGGAGTGCATAGGAATATTTCCTCTTCGATTTACAAATATCATCGAGAAATTCTTTCACGCTCACTCCTTCGGATCCTAGCGCCTTCATTGTTTTTCTGCCTAGGTGAGGCATCCCTCCCCTTTCTCTAAGAGGTGTGAGACCCTGAGCATGTGAAGAGTTACTTCCACTATCCCTCTGGGGTGTGGGATCTCGAACATGTGAACTAACTGCATGTTTGGGATCAGAAGATTGAGAACGGACCTCAGTCACAGGTGGACTCTCCTTATATATGGGAGATTGAGGACGATTCTCATTGTCCTAGGCAGACAAGTCTCCCCCATTCCTTTCGGGTAAGGGAGGTATGCTATCTTTGGTGACTTGGTTAAAGTCCAAATTCTCCCCTGCACCGGATGATGGTTGGATGTTTTTCTGTAACTCAAATAGTTCGTAGTCCTTCTTGACTTCACTAATAGTTGGGAACTCATTCTCAAGAAAATCGATATTATAGTATCTATTTCTTTCATGCCACCATTTGGGTGTTCCCCATACATCATATATCCTTTAGATTGTGTGGGATACCTAAGAAACGCTATTTTGGTGGCTCTTGGACCAAGTTTTCATGTTTATAGGTTGGGTTATGCACATAGCCAGTCAAACCCATGGGCGTAAATGGTCCAAGGATGCCTTCCTATCAAACCATAACTCATATAGTGTGGCAGGTACACTCTTGCATGGCACACGATTAAGGATATAAGCTGTCGTGAGCGGTGCTTCGCCTCAAAAACTCATTGGGAGGTTAGCATGTTCCATCATTGGCCTGACCATGTCAAGTAATGTACGTTTCCTGCGCTCAACAATACCGTTCTGTTGTGGGATGCGTGGAATCGTTAGCTGTCTTTGTATACTTTTTTCTTCACTGAACTCCTTGAACATATCAGAAAGATATTGACGACCTCGATCAGTTCGAAGGAGCTTAACCCTACATTCCAATTGAGTCTCTACTGCTACTATGAAGCGTTTTAACACATCAAGTGCCTCGTAGCGGTGAGATAATGGGTACGCATACCCGTATCGTGAATAATCGTCTATGAGAGTAATGAAGTAGATAGCCCCAAGTCATACTTTAACGTTCATGGGTTCGCATATGTCTAAGTGGATTAATTCTAAGGAACTAGATGCTCTCGAGACCTTACCAAAAACTTCATTGTTGCCTTGCCAGTTAGACATGACTCACACCTAGGCAACTTAACTAGAGTGAGTCGGTCCAGAAGACCTTATTTAGCTAGCCTATTTATCCTACCTTGGCCCACATGGCCAAGTCTACCATGCCGCTTAACAGATTCAGAATTGGAGTCAAAGGATGAAACAAAAGTAAAGGATATATTATTATAGTTATCATCCAAATCCAAAATAATGAAATCTCCTTTCAAAGTTGCTTAGCCAAACAAATTGGCATTATAGAACAAATCTAAACCGTTTAAACGAAAACCAAAAGTAAAACCTAATCTTACTATAAAACATAAGAAACTAAGGAGCATCGCACCTCATGTGCATAGAGGCCATCATGAAGAAGCATCTTGTTTCCTCCATGGAGTTTGAGCTGGTATGTTCCTAATCCAATGGCATCTTCTTCACTGCTGTTCACCAGTACGACAGTCCGTGAACCTGCTGGGTAGTGATGGAACTCCATGAATCTAGCCCTATCCTGAACTATGTGCTTTGTTTCCCCCGTAGTTTACAATACATTGAGGAAGAGAGTTAGTAATGAATGCATGGGAACAAACATATAATTCAGGAGTTTTAGTGGAAGAACGAACCTTGGCTGGCTCAGGACAATCCCGAGTGAAATGACCCTTCTTTCTACAGTTATAGCACTTCACATGTGCCATATCCTTAGCTCCGTTGCCCTTAGCCTTATGTTTCTTGGCAGTATCACCATTGGAGCAAAAGTCCTGAGGAGGACGGGGACCCTTCTTGGGTTTCTTTCCATGGTAAGGTTTCTTGCCCCTGGGCCCGGATCCTTTGGCAATGAATGCTACACTAAGAGGCGTATATATCTTTATACGCTCTTCCTCCATTTCGAGGTATTTGGAAATTGTCTCAAAGGTCTTGATGTGCTCAATGTGTGTCATGATTAATTTAAAACTCTTACAATGTTCATTGTCATTGGGAAGAACCCTAATCACATTTAAGACTTGTTCTTCCTCAGAAACTTCCTGCCCTGTAGCTTTAAGATCTTGAACCATGGTACTCATGGTTTGAAGGTGTTTAGAGATACTACAACTAGAGTCAATAATGTATTGCATCCATTTCAGCAACAAGACACGCAACCTTGTAGCAGGTGTCTGGCCGAGCCTAATCTTAAGCTGTTCCACATGTCCTTAGCAGTGAGAAAGCATTCAAACTCACCTAAGAGATCATCCTGCATGCAAGACAGCATAGTATAGTGTGTAGAATTTAAACCAGACTTGGTATGCCTTTAGGTTTCCTTGGTACTGCTTAGTAGCAGTAATATTCCTACCTTGTTCATCCTTTTTAGCCGGAGCAGGCATAGAGGAGGTCAAGATGTCTAGCATATCATCATTATTTAAGTAGAACTAGATTTTCAGGTGCCAGATGTCATAGTTTGAACCATCTAATTTATCATCAGATTGCGTACAACCTATCATATTTTTAGCTGCTATATCTAAAAGTATATATAATTTGTTAGACATATTATTTAATAATTAAATATCAAGAAAACCCCATCATTCATAATATACATTCGAAAATTTTGCTAAGCTCATAATCATCACGTATAAATATGAACTTTGGAGCTTCTTTAATTTAATTATTAACTTAACTTCATAAAATTTCTTTAAAGGTTTTGTTAAACTAATTAACATTTTAATTCAGTGACTATCACGAAGATATTCACTTTTAATCATGAAAAAATATATTTACATGATTTTTATGAAACTAACTCATTTAACATAGCTTCATTTTGTTTTAATATATATAACACAAAGTTATATAACCAACTTCAAAATTTCATACTATTAACGATTTTATATGAAAATAAAGGCCAAAAGTATAACTTATAACAAAGATAATTGCCACTTTCAACATATAAAACAAATTTATATGATCATGGGAGCAAGCATTCATTAGTCCAATATTAAAACGGTAACAAAATTGGCTCAAATAAAACAACCCAAATTAAGACAAAAACTGGGCCGAACAAACCAGCCCACAATGTCAAAAAGAAAACCGGGTCCTCCTTTCCTCCTATTTTCTTTTAAAACAGCCCAAACCAGAATTAACCAAAATTGGGCCAAAACAGAAGCAAATAAAAATAATTGAAAGATGATTAAAAATCGGCCCAAATTAAAACAAATATTTGGGCCAAACGAAGTGGCCCACAATAACCAACAAAAACCACAGGGGGAAGGGTGGCATATGTGATGCACGCGCCACCGACGAAGGCTCAGTGTGCCCTTCTCCTGCCTTCAACCGTGCCTTTGCATGCTGATCTATGCAACCTCGGAGAGAAATTTGCAAAAACACCATAACTGAAGGCACGTCTGTCAACGCGCCGCCGCCTTAGTGGCGCATTGGCTATGTTGACCACTTCCCCATACTCGGTCTTGGCCGATCTACGTGGTGGTAGGATTTGTTCTCGAGAAGTCAGCTTAGATCGAAGGCGAAGGGGGTGGTGGTCTTACATCACATTGGGTGATTTTTGGGAACCGGAACAACGGCTATGGCTGCCGTGGTGGTGGCGTGAGAAAGGACCTCGGTGCTCCATTTCTCCGGCCATGGCATCAGAAAACCGAG
>NCQV01050149.1:0-18909 GCA_002740545.1 Lophocereus schottii
TGTGTGTGTGTGTGTGTGTGTATAAGGGGAGGGGTTCAAGCAACCACTTCTAATTAGGTAAGCACTTCCTTTTAGTTGAGCACTCTCAATTTCAGCCATTGAATTTCAAATTAAGGGCTGAGATTAAATAATAATCTTTAGATAATAAAAAAAAGGAAAATTTGAAAGGAAAGGGGGCAAAGTAACAAGCAGAAATTGAGTCTTTTTCTCCTCTCTCTCCCCTCTCTCTCTCCCCCCTCTCTTTCTCTTTCTCCATTCCCCCCAACTCCTCCATAGTACCCCACCGGCCGACTACCGCCATGACCGCCCAGTGGCCGGTCGATATCCACCATCACCAGCGGGCTCAACGCCTTCTCCTCTTGGCATCTGTCTCTCTCTTGCTTGATCTCTCTTTATCACGTTCCCCCTCTCTCTCCGTCGTCAACAAGGGTCACAACCACTTTGGCGACCACCGTTACCGCGGCAATGCCGCCGCTAGCACTTTTATGTTGCCTTGCACCGCTGTCCAAAAACGTGCACATATATATGGTTAATTTTTTGTGAAATTTTTTTAAAATTTTTTGGTTTTCTAAGATCCATTGTTGAAATCTAATTTGTCAACAATAAAACATTTGTGCTCTTTAGTTTAATTAATAATAGGTTTTGAAAATCAAAGAATTAGGTTGCTAAATTGCTCTTTAGTTACTCTTGTAAATTTAATTTGTTTTCACTTTGTAGATTGAAATGAAAATGTTGATGCTTGAATTGTGCTTGAAGTTGCTTGAATTTGGAGGATATGTATGTGTATTGATGAATATAAGAGATGTTTGCTCTTATTAGGATATAGGTTTGAGAATTAGTGATGCTATGTAAATTAAATTTTTGAACATTGACATTTGTGCTCTTTAGTTTAATTAATAATAATTTTTTAAAATCAATGAATCAGGTTGCTAAATTTCTCTTTAGTTTCTCTTGTAAATTTAATTTGTTTTCACTTTGTAGATTAAAAGCATATATATGCTATACTTAATTAGGGTGGATAGAAATGAAAAAGTTGATGCTCGAATTTGCTTGTTGGAAGTTCTTTGATTTGCTCAAATTGTGCTATAATTGATTAGCATAGATAGAAATGAAAATGTCGATGATTGAATTTAGATTGGATGTGGATAGATATAAGAATGTTGATGCTTGTGGGAAGTTCTTTGGTTTGCTTAAATAAGTTGGCAAATGAGAACCCATATGACACCCAAGTGAAAGAAAGCTTGCTTCAATGGGACATCACTTAATTAATGTCGGAATACATTATTATTAACCACTAGACCAATAAGTTTCATTAGCTATAAAAAAATGATTAATGAGGAAAGTGAAAGAAAGCTTACTCCCATGGGACATCACCAACAAACATCCAATCGCCATCCTTGTCCTCATAATTAGGAACATAATCATAACCATTCAGCAGATCCATCAGCTTACTTTCATTCATGAAATCAATCATCCCTTCGAGCCCTGTATGATAATTTTGAGTGAAAAATATGCGCTATAAGTATATGATGATCGTTATAATACTTAAGGGTCGTCTCCATAGGCACGAGAATTAGATTAAGGTCACTAAGCATGAAATTAAACTAATCTAGCATCACTCTAAGCTAATTAAACAATAAATAAATAAAACTATTGATTATAAACGGATCTAACTATAGAGAATCACTAACTTTTCACATCAATCACTATAATCTAAATGAGACATTATATAATCTAACTAAAATAACATTAAATCAAGGTAGCCAGAGCATAATTAAATCAACCAAAAACAAAGCAGTAGGGAAGGATGTGATCTCAGCA
Organism: Lophocereus schottii; assembly: GCA_002740545.1. Taxonomy (NCBI): domain Eukaryota; kingdom Viridiplantae; phylum Streptophyta; class Magnoliopsida; order Caryophyllales; family Cactaceae; genus Lophocereus; species Lophocereus schottii. The sequence goes on from NCQV01050149.1 coordinate 1,822, forward strand.
TTCTTAGCATCATTCAATCAACAATATAGCTTATAAGAAAACTAAACTAAGATTTGCTCAAACATGGCGAAATCGTCATTAACTTGTTTCTGAGTAGAACGAAAAGTGGGTAGGGGTGAGATTGCTAGCCACTAATCATTGACCTAGCAAACTTAAACCATAAATCACGGCTTCTATCAAACTAATGAATTACAAGAAGAGAATTTAATAAGTTGGGTACTAAATTATAAGAAATCCAACCTCCAAAAGTGAATCTGGAAATGAAAACTTGGCATGGAAGATGAAATCACCAAACAAAATGACCTCCAATTCAAAATCTCACACAATCTAGGGCTCTAAAATTCAATCACGAAAACAAAAACTAAACCCTAAATTCTGTAAAGCAAAACTATAAATTTGACCCTAAACATCTAAAAACTAAAACAAAACTGACAATAAACCCCAAATTCAGCCTAAAATTGCAAGATAGAAAATAGAATCTAATACTCGATATCCATAACAAATGAAATGGGAGCAAACCCTAAATTTCTAGTACTTAAATTAAAACGAAGAATAACATGAAATTAAAGCTAAAGACCTAAAACTGAAACCTAGATTCATACCTTGTCATGCTGCAACTTTCAATTTATACTCAAGGCATTCAATCTTGTCCCTTCATTCGTAGATGCTATGGACGGTGCTGATGGGGGCGACTAGCACTGTCTGACTGGCGATGCGTGTGAAGTGGTGGTGGGTGCGGATGGTGATGTGGAGGTGGATGAAGATGAGGGATGCTGCTGATGTGTTGATGGGGTTTGACTTTGTCGAAAAGAGGCAGAGATGAGTTCAGAAATGATAACGATGGAGAGTAGTGGGAGATCGAGAGATGGGGGGTTCGGGCCCTTAGGTTTTCCGAGAGCTGGGAATGGAGGGGAAAGGGGTATATCGGGTTTTAGTTTGGTGAGGGTCAAGAGCATAGAGAGCAAGAGAGTAAATAAGAAATACGGGCAAAGGTCATGCGCTGAGCACGCGTGGTTGAGGATAGATATTAAGATTTTTATTTTTCTTGTTTTGTGTTTTTGTCTTGCTTTTTTTCGAATTCATTTAACACCTAGAAAATCAAATAAAATCAAATACAAATCTAAAAATAACAATTATTTTGAGCATAAATTAAGCATAAGGGTATTGTATAAATATCATATTTTTGGCGCGAACAAATATCCCCATACCGAGATTTTTCTCGTTTTTAAGTAAAACAACTAAACCTCCTAAAAGAAATGGACAGTAAGAAAAAGATATCCAAACTCACTTTCATAGGAATCATGTGCAGGCAATAAAAAGTATTTTTTGATGTACCAAAATGAAATTAAATTAATTGTCCGGGCCAACCTTTTTAATTAATTTAATCAGGGCCAAAAGACTCTCTGATCAAAGCCCAAAAGACTACCGAGTTGAGTCATGACCTAAAGCCTGAATGACTTCCAAGTTAAGGGTCGTTCAAAGCGCAATGACTCCAAAGTCAAAACCCAAATTAAAGCCAAAATCAAGTCTTGAAAAATGGCTTTTAAGTCAAGCTACAACCCAAGTCTGAACGACCTCCAAGTCAGGGCGAGGTTGAGACTAAGTTAAAGTCAAAGTCAAAGGTCAAAGCCTAAGTCGACCCTCGAGTCAAAGGTCAAAGCCTAAATCGACTCCCAAGGCAAAGGTCAAAACCTAAATTGACTCCCAAGTCAAAGATCAAATGATTCTTAAGTTAAGATTTGGTGAAAGCTTGAGGCGACCTCCAAGTCAATGGCCGAGGCAACTTCCAAGTCAATACTCAGCCCAAGTTCAAGAGGCTTCCAAGTCAAAGTCAAAGTCAAAACAAATTACTCCCAAGTCAAGTTAACCCAAGTTAAGGCCCAATTGAAAACTCAAAATGAGGTCAAAGCCCATTTTTGACTTCAAAGGGGAGGGAGAAGTTTTCCTATAAATAGGCCCCCATCCCCCCCCCTCCTTGATCCAAAGTTGAAAATTTGAGGAATCCATCCAAAGGTTGGAAAATTTGAAGAATCCATCTAAAACTTAAATAATTTCTCTTCGAAGGAAGGCAATAGACACATCGAGCACATGCTGTGCTCCCTTGAAGATCAAAGACTTGCCTTGATTCAGATTAAGCCTTCAAGGCCCTTTCCCAAGCTAAAGTTCCTTGAATTCAACTTAAGAATCCATCCAAAGGTCAAATACTCTCTCTTTCAAGGAAAACAACAAGCACATCGAGCGGATGTCGTCCTCTCTTGAAGATTAAAGACTTGCCTTGATTGAGATTAATCCCTCAAGGCCCTCTCTCAAGCTAAAGGTCATTCAAGTTCTACAAGGAGATTGAATCAGAGGATCATACTCATTGTATTCAATAGAGATCGTACCCATACATTCAAATCAGTGCAAGGATTCAATTTTGTATCCAAATTTCTGTCTAATCTAATTTAGACTTGAAATTTGTGTTTACATCACAATTGCATTTAACGTGTGCAACAAGCCCTTTAAACTCCTTGATTTTTCAAGTGGACGAATGAGATCTTGTGAGGGTTTTTAAGTGAAATACCGACAAAATTATTTTAAAAAACAAAGGTAAATCGTTTTTGGTTTTTCAAAACATCAACATATATACAAGTAATGGAGAAATCATGTACATGACTTAGACAATTGCATCACCCTAGTAACCAAATCATCAAATTATATACAAATAAAATATACAATCAGAATCTAAGTCACAAGAAGTGCTCTGATGCTCATTTTTCAACCCACACACAATATGCAATGAGATGTACACCTTGGTGCATGTGCAAATGTGTATCAACTCTTATGAATCGAGTTTCTAACATCGAGACAATCCCTATTTCTTTGCCTAACTGCCTTATTTGCTCTATTTTTTCATTTTTGTTCATTTTTTTCTTTAAGCATAATAATACACACACCCTAAACCACTTAGCTTACAAATATTCGGGTCTTCCCTAAAAAGGGGTTTTATTTGATTGTGTAAAACACTTATTTCATTACCCAAATAGATGTGTAATCAAGTAAAATAGCACATATTCAAGCTAATTAAAGATATAAAATAAAGATAGCGGCTATGAACATTGGTCCCCGAGTTTTTATTCACTTTTTGACTTTTTTTCTTTTTTTTTCTTTACTTAAGGGCTTAAAAAGAAACTTCGACAAACAGAAAGTTCACACACCAACTTATCCATAAGACCCTAAGAATTAACGATAAAGTGAGCAAGGTACCACAAAATCGCACATATGAGACGAGGTTATTATGAAAAATCGAATCTACATCCTCAACCAGACATCTCATCATGCAAACTTTATTTATATATAACTCAATGACCTAGCACCTATGATCACAACCACCTTACGTAAATACCTTAACACGCTTAAGGACCTCATGAATACGAGAGAGAAGGTGTTTCACGCTGATCTCTCAAGTCTGGAAAGTGAGTCCCTAGACCTAAAACTTAGGCTAGAATCCCTAGTGAGCGAAAATAATCAGATGTGCAAAAAGGCCCATAAGGCCGAATCTGATCTTGCTCAGAACAGGTGCTAGAATAATTCCTTAGAAGTGCTTAATTGGTTAAACACTCACCATAGCCAAAACAAAAAGGGACTAGGTTTTGTGAATAGACGTGTCATTAAACCAGTAAACAAAAAATATGTTAGACTTCAAGAAAATATAATTTGTTTTCACTGTGGAAAGACTGGTCATTATCGATATACTTGTGCTTTGAGAAAAGGGGCCATGGAGAGAAACTCACTATATGTTAAACATATGTGGATTAGGAAAGGTGAGTTAACCATGTCAAGGAAAATAGGACCCAAGTGGATCTACGTTCCCAAGACTAACACTGAGCTGTTTTGCAAGGTAAAGTGAGAGAAGGCAATCAACTATAGTTCTTGGATAGTGGTTGCTCGAGGCACATGATGGAAGACATATCAATCTTCCTCTCACTTGCAGCCTTTGATGGAGGGAGTGTGGTATTTAGAAACGGCAAGTTTAGGAAAATTATCAGTGTAGGTAAGATAGATAAATCACTCTCTTACTCTATTGATAATATGTATTTGGTAGACGGTTTATAATATAATTTACTAAGTGTGTCTCAATTGTATGATAGAAGTAATCACATTGGTTTTTCTTCGGATCAATGCTTGATTACCAATATCAAATCTAGTGATGTTGTGTTGAGGGGGAAGCGACACAACAATGTGTAATAAGCATGTGTTCTTGCACTTTCCCAAAACTATTTGACTTGTTTAAGTGCTCTTGATGGCAATGTGATGCTTTGGCACAAAAGGTTAGGTCATGCAAGCCTCTCTCTTTTGAATAAACTCATTTTTAAGGATCTAGTAGTTGGACTACCTTCCGTTAAGAACAATGATGACAAGGTGTGCAACGCTTGTACTAGAGGAAAATAAGTTAGGATTTCTTTCAAGTCAAAGAACTGTGTTAGCACTTCCCGACCTCTTAAGCTACTACATGTTGATTTGTGTAGCCTTATGAGGATCACAAGTAGAGGTAGGAAGAGGTATGTGTTTGTTATAATGGATGATTACTCTCATTTCACTTGGACTCTATTTTTAGCATCGAAAGATGAATCATTTGAAAAGTTTCTTGTGCTTCTTAAGAAAATTGAAAAAAAGAGTAGGACACTCATTAGTAAGTCTTAGGTCTGACCATGGCAAAGAGTTTGAGAACTCGAGCTTCATTGATTATTGTAATGAACATGGTGTTGATCACAAGTTTTCTGCTCTTGGAACACCCCAACAGAACGGGTTGGTAGAGCGTAAAAATCGTACTCCAGAGGACATGACCAAGACTATGCTTATTGGTAGTGGTCTTCCTAGAAACTTTTGGGCAGAGGTGTTGAGTACATCGTGTTATATTATTAATAGATGCATGATCAGACCCATACACTACAAGACTCTCTATGAACTTTTCAAAGGACGAAAATCCAATATTAAGTACTTGAGGGTGTTTGGTTACAAATGCTATGTGCCCAATAATGGGAAGGAATCCTTAGAAAAGTTCGACCCCAGAAGTGATGAAGCCGTATTCTTAGGGTACTCCTCGCACAGTAAGGCATACAAAGTGTTTAACAAAAGGACCTTGTGTGTTGAGGAGAGTGTGCATGTATTGTTTGGTGGGACTAACTCCTTGACTAAGCATGATACAAGGGATGAAGAGTTCGAACTTGGTCTCATGAGAAAAGACCTCCTTGTCACTCAAAGCTCCATCATAGATAATAGTAAGACTCCTGAAGGTGAACGAAGTGCTAGATCTAATATTGTGGAAGGTAGGCAGGGAGCAAACCAGTCAGGGGGAAGCATTACCAAACCTGATTTGGAACAAAACCAGCCCACTCAACCCTATCCTTCCAGAACTGATTTGGGAATAGGCTCCAGAATAGATCCAGAACCTATTTCACCAAGTATCCATGTGGGATTAGAAAATGTGTCTGTGGATCCATGTACTCCATGACCCTAGAAGCACCAGAGTTTGCAGCCCCTTGACCAGATTATGTCTGACATTAACACAGGGGTGCAAACCGTATCTAAACTCAGAAACTTTTGTGCTTTCTATGCCTTTTTATCTAACATTGAGTCAGAGAATGTTCATAAAACTCTTGCAGATTCTAATTGGGTTACTGCTATGCAAGAGGAGCTTCATTAGTTTGAAAGGAACAAGGTTTGGCACCTTGAACCATAGCCTGAGGATAGATCGATAATTGGTAACAAGTGGGTGTTCAAGAACAAATTGGATGAGTTCGGAACAATCACTCGAAATAAGGCCCTGCTAGTGGTTCAAGGCTATAACTAAGAAGAAGGGCTTGATTATGAGGAAACATTTGCACCTGTTGCAAGGATGGAGGCTATCCGTATTTTGGTGGCTTTCGCAGCCCACATGGAAATCAAGCTATGTCAAATGGATGTCAAGAGTGCGTTCCTCAATGGATACCTTAAGGAAAACGTGTATGCAAGCCAACCTCCTGGTTTTGAAAATCATGATCTGCCTAACCATGTGTTTAAACTTGAAAAAGCTCTTTATAGTTTAAAGCAAGCTCCTAGAGCTTGGTATGAACACTTGTCAAAATTTTTAATGGATAATGATTTTCAAAGGGGCAAGATTTATAATACCTTGTTTCTCAAATCAAAGGGGGAAATTTGTTGCTTGTTTAAGTATATGTTGATGACATTATGTTTGGTGTAACCAATAGTGATTTATGTGATGAATTTTTAAAATTGGTAAGGAGTGAGTTTGAGATGAACATGATGGGCGAGCTTAATTTTTTCTTAGGCTTGCAAATCAAGCAAACCTCGAACGGAACTATGGTACATCAACAAAAATATGTCAAGAAATTAATTAAGCGGTTTGAAATGGAATTGGTTAAGCCCATAAACACACCCATCTCTCCTTCAGCCAGGTTAGTTGTGGATGAGAGGAGTCCTTCAGTTAAGGAGAAATCCTAGAGGGGTAAGATAGGGTTGCGTCTATACCTAACCACCAGTAGACCTGACATTATTTTCAGTGTTGGTTTGTGTGCTTGTTTTCAGTCAAATCCTAAAGAAACTCATTTGAAAGTGGTAAAAGGGACTTTGAGATATCTGAAACACACCCTTGACTTAGCTCTATGGTATCCTTGAGGGTGAAATTTTGATTTCATTAGGTATGTAGATGCTAATTATGCTGGATTATTGGTTGATAGAAAAAATACCTTAGTTATGGCTCATTTTCTCGGACTCTGTTTGGTCTCCTGGGCAACCAAGAAACAACACTCTATTGCCATGTCCACAGCAGAAGCCAAGTATGTAGCTGCTGCTTCTTACTGTGCTCAACTGTTGTAGATACGACAACAACTCAACGATTTTTCTGTTGACACAGGATGCATTCCCATATTTTGTGATAACATAAGTACATTTAACATTGCCAAAAACATATGTCAACATAAAAGGACTGAGCATATTGACATACGTTATCACGTTTTGACAGACACTGTTGAAAAGGGATTAATTTCAATGATTTTTTGTGCCACTGATAAACAAATTGCTGACATCTTTACCAAGGCACTAAGTAGAGAGCAGTTTGAGATGATTAGACCTGAATTGGGTATGATTAAAAGAACTTGGGCATACTTGTTTAACCCTAATGATTGATTAGTTAAGGGTTTTTAGGCCAAATAAATTGATCCAATGGATGCATTCAATTCCTGTGCTATTATTAGCATATATGTGGAATATAACATGCTTACACTCGTTGAGGTCTAATGATATTACCCTTAGTGTCTATTGCCACCGAATATTTAGCAGTAAGAACAGGCTCTGGGAACATACCTGCCCACTACTTGTATCATGTGTTGACCAAGTGGCGTTATTAACGGAATGTTGGAAACTAAAATTTTCCTTTTCATTGCACCTAACCTATAATTTATAGCCTACTCAGTGGGTAATGATGTGTTGCATGCAAACATTCTCTCTCCTCAAAAGGGGTCAAAATAAACTCTCCTAAACCCCCTTGATTTTCAGTCAAATCATGTCAACATTAAATCCTCCCATTCCCTCTCCATAAACCCATCCGTCTATCTCTCTCTCGCTCTCTCTCTCACAAAGAACCTAATATCCTTCTTCTTCCTTAAACCTACTTAAGCCCTAACTTCAAATCTCCCCAATTCCTCAAAATGGCAAGAACTCATGGTGGTAAAGAATCCTCCAATCGCTAGACTTCACACCCGAGATGACTACAGGACCAATTATCGAGAAAAAAGGGAGGAAGCTAGATAGGTACTGAATTAGTATCACTGGCGCCTCCATCGCCACAAGAGGTTTTAATTGGTATGGAAAACACTCTCTCACCTTCTTTTTCAATTACTCCTTTTGTTTTTGGGTTCTTGAAGAATTTAGACTTACATTTAGTGGGCTTGAATCCTAATATGATACCATCAGTAAACCCAATTATGGGATGGGAGATAGTGGTGTATGACCCAGTTGTGGCCGAGTCGAGATTAGGGGGAGATAAAACTAAGTTAGTTGGGCAATCTCAGGATTTCGGTGTTGAGAATTTTGTTGAGAAGCTTTTGTTTAATGACTGTATTGTTGAAAATGCTGAAGAAAGTAATGAGGGTAAACCAATTTTGCGGTTCAAAAGACTATTCCAACCACATCCCAAACAATGACTACACTGACCCTTGAACGAAAATGAAAGACTACCACCTCACCCAACATACCTCTCGCTGCGCCCTTATCACAACCTTGAACTCGAAGTTCAGGTCCTCCCATTGTGTCACCCGTGCCAGAAGACAGAGTTGAATGCCCTGTCAAGAAGAAGAAACCGGTCTGTAACTCCACCAAAACACCCACCAAACCACTTCATCCAAGAAACCTGCCCAAAAATGGGTGGCCCCATAACAGGTGTTAGAACTGGTTGAAGAATCTGATAAACCAAAGAAAAAGAAAGTTAGAAAAAACATGACACTTGCTGAGAGATATAAGCACTTTTTCCAGAAATTTGTGGTTCGGGGGAAGATGGTCAAGGTTTCATATTTTCAAGAACAGGGGCTAGGGGTGTTCTTTGAGAAGTTGGAAGCACAGGGTTGATTGGATCTTTTCACGAACACTAAGAGAGGGTGTTCTATTCCAGACTTGGATGAGTTTTATGCGAACTATGTTGTCGCCAATAGAGTGGTGACAAGCATAGTTAATGGTCATGAGGTACGGTTTGATGATAGAGAGCTAGGTGATTTACTTGGGGTGTTCTTAGAAGGTTTTGATGTGTATGTATGTGAGGACAAGAGCATACTTAGTGATGAGCGTTTGTTGGAATTGACTCAGAGACTAGCCTAAAAGCCCCATCTGACTAAGTACCAGTCTGTGAAAAAAGGGAAAATGATTCCATTGCATCGATTGTTATATTAATTTATGATTAAGAATATCGTTCTCCAAGGATAGGGAGGCAACCTTGCTGATCCCATGGATATGTGTTACACTGACATGATGGATCAGGGTGAGAGAAGTAACTTGCTTGCCATCATGATTAGCCACATTGCAAGAATTACGAACACATTCAAGGATCATGATATGAGGTATAGGTTTCTGCTGACTTCAGTGTTTGAAAAACTTGGGATTCCATTGCAGAAGAAAGTAGGCTTTCAGGTTAGTGATGAAATTAGCAACAGTACCTTGACAAGGTATGGTTTCAAGGTAGCAAAAGGCGGCAGTGCAACTTTAGAATAGGGGCTCTAAACACCCCTTGGCCTTGTTTCAAGTGCAACGTCCACATCCAGGGCTCCTACAATTGACACACTATTGCGGAACCATATCCCATTGAAGGGGGAGATAGCTGAAGTAAAGCAGGCGCTTACAGAGGAAAAGGCTCTCAATGCAAAACGTCACAAAGATATGCTGAGTGCCCTTCTTGCCCTCATAGCCAAATTTCCTCCTCCACCTTCCTCTACCTGACTCTGTTCCTTCCCTTGTTTCCAACACTGTTTTTACAACACTTGGTTATGCATGTGACTGGTAGTGGTTTGTGAATGTTCTTGGATGGTTTAAGCATTTATGCTATACCTTTACTTGTTGTGTGTGTTACTTATTTGTGCGTGACTTGGGTGGCCAATATCATTACCATACCATACACTTGAGTACATCGTTGTTATTTCCCGTATTACCGCTCTGATGGTGATTGCATCCACACTGGATTCCAACCTTCGGCCTACTCACCCTTTTCGATGATGTCAAAAGGGGAAGATAAGTATTCGATTGATTTGCCTAGTTTTAAGTTGACCTCTTAACTCTTGCTTTCTCTCGTGTGTGGATTGAACAAACTATTTTGGTACTAACGTATTTTGCCCTGTCATTGATGTCAACTAACGGTCATTTGGTTTGTCATCATCAAAAAGGGGGAAATTGTTGACCCAATTAATGTGTAAGGTTTTGGTGATAATAATCCAAATGTACTAGTCAATATGTTGTGCTTGAGTTATGTGTTGAGACAGGATTCGGAAGATACTTAGAGCGGTTTGAATGAGCATGGAGCATCAAAGTCCATACATGTGTAGGGAGTCCAGCTGATAACAAGAGTCTTAGGTTTTGTATGTGCTTTATTCTTTTAGATCCTTGTTAATATGCCAATTAGATGGTCCTTAACTTAGCATTTTCTTTGAACAGTTTTTAAGTATTTAAGAACACTACCTCAGAACAGTTCCAAAAAAGTCATGTCTGCAGTGTTTTGACATCAAAGACAAAAATAGCTTTCAAGGTTTTAAAATGATTTTTGACTGTTGAATTTCATGAAATATTTAGGAATAATTTTTCTGATGTAAGTTAAGTCTAAAAATGTTTCTCTCTTTAAAGATAATGATGAGAGATTCTATCCCATTTTTGAGGGAAGAATATCAAGTGGAAAGATTTTATAGGCTTGACTATTAGAGTTGTTAAGTGGCAGTGGTCTTCTCTTTTTCCTATTCTTAAGGCACAAGCACTAGTGAAGAATTGTTCTCTTTTTCTACTCATGCCTCTCCATTTAAGTCACCTCTCTACTCAACGTTTTTCAAGGTTTTCCAAGGGTTAAGAGTTATCTTTGTGAGTCTGAATTTTTTGAGAGAAAACCTTCAAAGAGAGTGCTAAATTGAGACTTCAATATTGGCATAATAGGGATTGTATTATACCTTACATTCAGCTTGTTTGGAAGCATTCAAGTAAGGGGTTCTTCTTTTTCTCTTTTCATCAGTGAGATAACAGAGTGTCTAAGTCTTAGGAGACGTTGGACGTGGTGTTTGTAATGAGGGACTCGGGGTAGGTTAAGTTACGTGGTGTTTGTAACGAAGGTCTATGGGTAAACCAAGTTGCATGTGTGACTAAGTCTTGTGTGCTGAAATCCTACAGTGGTAGGTCATGGTTTTTTTACGTCTCAGTTGGGTTAGAGGTGGTTTTCAACGTAAAAATACTGTCTCTTTTATTACTTCCGTAATTAGCTTTGTTTCTACTTCACTCCAAACTTGCAGTTCAACAGTTTACATGAGTGTTCTGAAACAATCGAAAAAAGTTGGTAGACATAATTCATCCCCTCTTGAGTCCTTATGCAATTTCAGTTTTTATTTTTTGTGTTTTTACCCTGCTTTTTTTCTAATTTATTCAACACCTACAAAATCAAATAAAATCAAATGAAAATATAAAAATAACAATTATTTGAGCATAAATTAAGCATAAGGGTATTCTGTAAATAGTATATTTTTGGCGCAAACAAGCCCCATAATTATGTAATTACCTAATTATATAGGACATAAAATGTAAAGTTTGCTATACATGAAGTGTGTTGTGTGATGAATTACATATAAGTGGTTAAACTTTGAAGAAGTACTAAAAAAGGGGGCAATAAGAGTTATATATGGAGAACTGAGTTCTGAACTAAAATGCGCAAAGATTCATATTTTTTTTTTTTGGGGTTACAATGGTAAATATTTTACTTTTCTGTTAGGTTCAAATAAGTCATAAGGATAGTAATCAAATCTTATACTCTAGTAGCTTTGTGGATTAATGATTTTCAAGTCTTTGCTTTTTTTGGGGGGTGTCTCGAATTATATGTAACTATGTTAGGGATTATTATTGTCCTTGTTTAAGGATTCTTCATAAGCTATAATTTCTTCCTTTTTTAATTTTCTTTTTGTTAGATGTCTTATATGAGGCCACATTTGCTAAATTTGGAGAATTACTTCAACCCAAATGTCAATTTTGCATGAAACTAACCCATGAATCTTTAACTCTCTTGCTTTCTGGTATAGATTTGCATGCCTATGAGTAGTTATGTGCATTGTTTGTTAGCCTGAACTCCTAATGCATATTCATCTCTAGTATTGACATATAGAAATCGAGTATGTTTGTTGGCCTAAATTCCTAATGCATATTCAATTAAAAAATTATATTGCACATTGTAAATTGTTAATTTGCAAGGATGCAACTTTGCCCTCACTTTGATTCAGAAAACCACAAATTCTCTATGAATGAAGAGCGCAATCTAAATAAGGAATTGTTCTATCTATAATGTTACGAGAGTCCTGATACTAAATAAAACAATTACTTGCTTACTAATTAAAATAATTACTTTCTTTCTTATTGCTAATGACAAAATGGGACAAAAGTTGGATTGATAAAGATAGGAGATCTACAGAATATATAAGTGGAATTGAAAATTTTCTAGATTTCTCTTTTGCTAATGCCGAGGGTAGTAACATGATAATTTGCTCATGTAATCGATGCAAGCTTGGACAAAAAATGTTGGTTTACTACAAATGTTTGGACGCATCATCTCATGTTCAATGGATTCCTGCTAAGCTACAAAGAATGGGTGTATCATGGGGAATCAATTTTTATGTCGTCTGTTTCGGGACCCTGTAGTGAAATCCATATTGACACCCATGCTGAGCTTTATTTATTGGCTCATATTGATATTATAGCAATGTTGTATGATATTTTGGAGATAGATAAGCAAGGATACATTCAAAATGATAATCATAATACTATGTTTAACGTTGGAGATCCTATGATTGGGGAGCATGCTGAATTTGATGATGAACCTAATTATAATGATGTACTAAATGAGCGAGAGCACATTGAATATGCTAGATATAGAAGATAAGTTGAGCAAGCTAAACAAGAATTATTTTCAGGGTCAAAATTTCCGAAATTGTCCTTTTTTTTGCATTTATTTCATTTGAAGTCCATTCATGGGTGGTCAATTAAGTCTTTTAATATGTTTCTTGAACTTTTGTCTCCATTTTCATCATCTTGGAGTAAATGTAACCAGTTGAAAAAGTTTTGGGACTTTACTATGAAAAAAATCTAAGCTTGTCTTAATGATTGCATTTTGTATTAGGCTAGGAGGGAAAACCAAGAAGAGTGCGATAATTGCCACACTTCCTGATGGAGAGACAAGGAAAAGAAAATGTTGCATACGATTTTACGTCATTTTTCCATTATTCTGAGGCTACTTATGATGTACAACTCCTCTAAAATTGCTGAAGATATAATTTGGCATCATAAATGTAGGACAAAGGATGACATCCTTAGACATCCTGCAGATGGTAAGGCATGGAAAGATTTTGATGAGAAAAATTGTACTTTCATGACATATCCACATAATGTTGGATTAGGTCTTGCAAGTGATGGATTTAGTCCTTTTTGTGTTATGAGTAATACTCATAGCACTTGGCCAGTCTTGTTAATTCCTTATAATTTACTGCCATGGCTTTACATGAAATGACTCTTTATCATTCTTTCTATGATCAATCCGACGGAAGAGGCACTAGCTATGGATATTAATATTTTTCTTCAACCATTAATAAAAGAGTTGTTACAATTATGGGAAGATGTAAATGCATTTGACACATACACTAAGACGCATTTTAAATTGCAGGGAGCTCTTCATTAGATTATTAATGACTATCCTACATATGCTAATTTATCTAGATGGAGTACAAAGGGTCATTTTGCTTGTCTATCTTATGCAAAAGGTATATAAGCTGTTTGATTAGAAAATAGACATAAGTTTTGTTACATGGGTCATAGACGATGGTTTCCTAAAGACCATCCATTTCAATATGATGCAGGTGGATTTGATGGGAGTGTAGATCATGGTTGTGATCCAAAGCCTCTTAGTGGAAGTGCCATGTTAGCTAGAGGGAACTACATTTACATATAGTAAGGGTGAAACTCAATGCATGGACACCAATAAAAAAGACAATTAACAAACATGGAAAAAAGGAAGCATATTTTTTTGATTTGTCATATTATGAGTTTAACACTCTTCATCCTAACTTAGATGTGATGCATATTGAGAAGAATAGACGTGATAATTTGTTAGGGACATTATTGAACATTGAGGGAAAATCTTAAGATAACCTAAAGGTACGAAAAGATCTTCAAGTCATGAAAATAAGGCTAGAATCTTCTGCCCATTCTACTACCGAATGGTAAATACAAACACCCAAGTGCTCCGTACACTTTTCCATCTGAAGAGAAAGAGACGACTACATAGTGTTTTAAAGTATCTAAGAGTCCCAGATGGGTACGCAAGCAACACATCCCGTTGTGTTAATTTGAAGTAGCGTAAGTTGCTCAATTTGAAAATCCATAATTGTCAAATTCTTATGCAAGAATTGCTTTCGATTACATTAAGGTTGGAAAAAGACAATGATCTTGTAGATATTACTTGGGATATATAGACATTTATGAAGGATTTATGTGTCAGAGAGCTTACTATTGAGAAGCTAGATGAAGCTGGAGTTAATGTGGTTATGACACTATGAAGAATGGAGAAACTGTTCCCGCCTAGTGTTTTCACCATTATGGTGCATCCAATTGTGCATTTAGTTAAGGAAGCAAAGCTTAGAGGGCCAGTGTCATATAGGTGGATGTATCAAATTAAAAGGTTAGAATTCACGCTTTCAATATATACTTAAATATTACCTCTAAATATGGATTTACGTGTTTATATGCATGTGTTTGATAGGCTTTTAGAATCCATCAAAGCCCTTGTATGTAATAGGGTGCAACCAGAGGGTTCAATAGCAAAAAAATATATTGCCCAAGAATGTATAACTCATTGTTCGAGATATTTTCAAGGAGTGAAAATAGTATCTAACCCACCATAAAGAAATCATGATGCCAACATAAATGAGGATATGTATCTATTTGGCATGGCTAGTCAACCAAAAGGAAGAGTGAAAATGGTTGAACTTGATAAATTAAGTCGTAAACGAGCACATTGATATGTCCTCCTCCACCTTGATGACATTCATGAATACCATAGGTTTGTACGAGTAACTAACTTAAGCATACATATACCTTTCAATACAATAAAATATTGAAACATCATAATAAATTTTAGGATGCCTTTTAATGAATGTATGACATCTTATCGTCGTGAGCCAACTAAGAGACTTAAGCAAAAGTGGTTGTTAGAAGAATGTCCTGGCTGATTACAGGAGAGGGTAATGATGCTATTATTTATGTAATCTTACCTCTTCAGCCTTAGCTATGTGTTTTCATTATTTTTTCCGCGTGTCATAGGGAGGTGATGAGCCTAAATTAAAGATCCTTTAGAGCTGTGGCTGATGGTCCTCACCCAATTATTAAGAGAATGAATGCATTTATCACAAATGAATATGGTTTTCACACCTGAAAGAGAGACAAGCCAAAGTAAACTCAAAATTTCAAGGTTGTGGTGGAAGCTGAAAGTAAAACATATTACGAAAAAATTATTGATATCATTATTATTATTCTGAGCATAAAGTGGTTCTATTTTGATGTGATTGGGTGAATTTGAATTCACGGGGTGTAAAGAAGGATGAAAGAGGTTTCACTCTTTTAAATTTCTCGCATTGGATACATGAAGAAGGAACTTTAAAGGACGAGTCATATATCTTTTCATCTTAGGCACAATAAGTGTTTCATGTGAAAGATAAGAATGATAAGAGATGTGAGCAAGTCATTAGGGTAAAACCAAGGGATACTTACCGTTTAGGATCATTACAAGCAAATGAAGAGCTTTATCCC
Organism: Lophocereus schottii; assembly: GCA_002740545.1. Taxonomy (NCBI): domain Eukaryota; kingdom Viridiplantae; phylum Streptophyta; class Magnoliopsida; order Caryophyllales; family Cactaceae; genus Lophocereus; species Lophocereus schottii. Next base: position 17,380 of record NCQV01050149.1, read on the forward strand.
CTAATGCATGCCTCCTAACATTTACAATGATGATGGATATAGAGACCCAGTGACTTGGGCTACGGTTGAATGAGGGTTCTTGAAACCAAGTTGGTTAATATGCTTACATTTAAGATTTATGAAAGATTGAAATGTTACATTGGTATTTTTTTTTCATGTTGGAAGATATTTTATCCCTTTGCTATTATGGATTCTTGTTGTGAATGACTTTATTTTTTGGTAGTTTGGAAAGAAGTATTTTTATAGAGTTGTGTATGCTTTATTTTTTAAAAAGTTACTTATATAGATTGAGTTATTCATCTCACAAAGGATATACCTAAGCTACCCTTTTTTTTGTTATAGATTTTCTTTGACCTCTTTTACTGCCTAATGTGCATGCTTCTTGTTCATGTGTCAAAGATAGTTTGCAATCATGTTTTGTTCTAGGCACACTTATGAAAAGTATTTAAACTCTGTACAAAATGAAGATGCAACCCCTGGGCACTTGACTTTAGACTTGGATATTGATGAGGATATTGATGACGATGATGTCAATGATGAGGATAATATGGCTCAAATGTATTTTGATCTAGATCTTATTGATATCCCAGAAGGGTTCAACAATGATGAAGAGGTGTTGGTCATGGGTACTTGTCCTAGTGGTAAAAAGTTTTGAATTGATTAATTAATTTTGGTGTATCTAGTGTCATGCTTCTTTAGATTAATTATTTCATTTTTTATTATAGACAGAGAAGGCAACATTATCAAACTTAGAGGGAGAATCAATGTCAAAACTGTACAGAGTGTGGATGCTCCTAAGAAGGTTCTGGTGCCATTGAATAAGTTGTTGCAACTAGTAAAAAAAGGTAGGAAGTGTCTTTAATAGGTTTCTTGCTAATATGGCTAAGCAGCCGAAATTATATCCCCTACACTATAAAGATTGGCGTTTAGTTCCTGGAGTCACTAAGGATCGAGCTATAGCATATGTGCGGGTAAGTTATGTTGATTTATAGAGTATACAACCACAAGAGAGGGGTGAATTGTGGTGTCTGACTATCGCAATATGCTGGCAAACAGTCTTGAGACCCTGTTTGCACAGACTGTTCCTGAGTTGTGCAGAAGCGAAAATTTAACAAAATTAAGTGCGGAAATAATGGACACAGGATTTTTACGTGGAAACACCTTTAGTCCAACTGAGGCGAAAAAACCACGACCTAACTCCTGTAGGATTTACACACTTCACTAAACAAGCTAAACACGTTACAATAGTAACACACCTTCTTACAACTTGTAACACACGTAACCTATCTTCCCTAAGATAAGTTACCCCACGTCCAAAATCCCCTTGATTTGAACACACATTCTACTCGCTTTTGTGAAGGAGAAATATAAGAAAAACACCCTATTACAATGCTTCTCAACTAAGCTAATATAGGGTACAATGAAATCTTAGTATGCCAACTTTGAAAGCTTAAATAACTCACTCACTAGACATGGTTTTGTTTTGAAACTTTTAAGCTCATGAACACTGAATTTTTGCTTTTTGAAAAC
>NCQV01050156.1:2043-12578 GCA_002740545.1 Lophocereus schottii
TTCACATCCTTTAAAGCTAAGATCTGTTGCTAGCTTCAAAACGCATCAAACAATTTCTCAAGGGATAGATGAGCTCCAAACTTAGGCCAACCCCGCCTTCCAACATTTCAATGCAGAAGATCATGGCTATACTAGCAGTGACTCCTCCCTAGCATCTCCACGAGAGTTAGTCGCTGAATCGAAAATCGAATCCTCTAATTCTATCAATATGCCAGTCATGGTGACTGAAGCGACCAACGTGGAGGAATAGCTCGCAAACATGAAAGCAACATTAGAGAGGCTCACTATGGAGAGTCTAGAGAAAGATAACCAAATTAAGCATCAAAGCAAGTAGATTGTTGCTTTAATAAGAAGCTAGAAAAGCGACTATTCGAATTCTCAACCAAAGGCTCGGATGGCAAAGAGTTTGACAAGGAGACTAACCATAGCGAAGACTCTGACAACGAACACTTAAAAAAGAAGGAATCCTCAATAGGCATGATGTTTGTTGAATAGATTCAAAAGCCTAGCGAATGCTGTTGAGGCTTAATTGGGTGAAGGACCTCGCAAGACACATTTGTACACAAAGCCTTATAGAACAAGGATTAACATCCTTCGTATACTCTACGGCTTCCAGCCCCCTAAATTAAACCACTTTAATGGTAAGGCCAATCCCAGATAGCACATTGCTCACTTTATTGAGATGTACAACAATGCTGGCACTGAGGGAGATAGGTTGATGAAGCAATTTGTTCGATATCTTAAAGGGATCGACTTTGATTGCTATACAGACTTAGAGGCCAAGTCTATTAACAGCTGGGAATAAGTCAAATATGAATTCCTTAACATGTTCTATAGTACCCAGTGCACTGTTAGTGTGACGGAGCTGATAAATACTAAGCAACGGAAGGATGAACCAGTCCTTGATTACATCAATCGCTAGAGAACTCTTAGCCTTGGGTGTAATGATCATTTATCCTGGGCCTCTACTGTCGAAATGTGTGCTCAAGGAATAGAGTGGGACTTGCTTTATGTCTTACAGATGAGCAAGCCTAGACCTTTTCAGAACTAGCAACGGAGGTAGACGACATAGAAATGGTGATAGCAAACCACTGCAACAAGCTGTCTTCTTCATATGAGTTCAAGAAGGACAAAGGCAATACTAAGAAGAGTTCTCAGCCTCCAAAGGCCTCAATGAAGGAAACTATGACTGTTTCCACTGAAGAGCTCGTGAGGATTTTAGGGAAGAAGACTTCATTCTTTAAAGAGACAACAAAGAAGCGCCCTACATTAAAGGAGCTTCAAGAGTGGAAGTACCTATTCCCTAATTTAGGCTTGTCCGGAATGATGGATGAGTTGCTTAAAAATAAGATCATCAAACTCCCTAAACCTAAGTGACCAGAAAAGGCTGGAAGGGCAAACGGCCTGAAGTGCTGTTGTTATCACAGGGTCATTAGTCACCCTTTAGAAAAATGCATTGCTCAGAAAGAGCGCATCATGCAACTAGCCAAGGATAGGAGGATCATTCTAAACTCGGATGAAACCGCTAAAACCGATTGTATTGACGCTCAATTAGAGTCATCACCTTTATAGCGAGAAAGTCATACCCAACTCTACCAAGAGGAAAAACATGATTTGACTCTTTTGTCAAGGATGGAGGTATTCACAATTCAATTAAGAAGTTTAGAGCCAGTTGTTATGCCGCTGATGGTACAAACTCCTCCTCTAGAAATCAAACCCATTGTCAATATCTTAGAGGATGATGAAGGGGGGTAGACCCTTGTTACTCGGTGAAGGCTCAGGAACCAAAAATTGGACAAATAGCTGCCCATATACCAGAGGAAGATATAAGGGAGGAAGAAGAAACCTCAATGTGTAAAAGGTAGGAAGTGCTCGAAAACAAACAAGCAGTAGGACATTCAACCTATAGACCTACTTGAGCAGGAGCTGGTTACTCCTATCACGTTGAAAGAATTCTTCGCAGTAAGCTTTTTTGATAGAGTCACTATTGACAAGACTTCATGTACTACACTAGAAGATGAAGAAGAGGAAGAGCAAAAAGAGGAAGATTCTTTAAAAAGAGATGATAAAACTCTAATCATCTTAGAAGCTTTATCAACACGCATGGGTTATAGGCAAATCTTTTGCCTACCAGAAGAGTGCATTGGTGTGTTGCCACCGCCCTCCACCACCCAGAACTTTATGCTGACAAGGTCAAAAATGTTGGAGAATCCTCAAAACGCCTTGCCCAGTATTTCACTTGCAACACAGCTATCACTTTAACCGATGATGACTTGTTGTTAGGCTGCAAACCTCACACCTGTCATTTGTTTATAACTAGTTATATCAGGGAGAAAAAATTCAAGCACATCTTCGTAGATGAAGGTTCAGTCGTTAACATCACGCCTAAGTCTACAATGAATGAACTGGGAATCACGACAGAAGAGCTTTGTATGAGTCGTATGGTGATTTCAACAGTTTAGCTTGGAAAATCAGCATGTGATTGCCATGATTTTCCAAGAGATAGCAATGGAAGATCTACTAACAGCTTCAATCTTCTATGTAATTGACTCCAAAACGTCGTACAGACGCCCGTGGCTCCATAAACATGGAATAGTGGCTTCTAGCCTCCATCAATGTCTTAAGTATTGCCGTGGTAGTGAGAAGAAGATCAATGGCGATGTCAATCCATTTACAAAGACAAAATTGCATTTTGCTAGTTCTAAATTCTTTGAAGAGGGCACTACAGCCAAGGAGACTATGCCCTTTATAATTTCCTTCACAGGTAGGGGTGAGCTAAATGCTCCCAATAATTTCAAGGTGGTACTAAGGCATGATAGCGTGAAACAACAAGAGTATCATAAGGAAGACATTGAACAAGAGAGTATCACCTAACTTGCTTAACACATCGCTAAGCAAGTGGTGGTTTCCACAAATCACATGCCACTGGTCTTAAGATATGTTCCCAAAGCCCATTACAAGGAAGGAAAAACACCGTTCAGTAGGTGCATAAGTGGAAGTGCTAGGGGCAAGGCTATCAAAAAGGATGGCGGTGCTAACTTAAGCACTCTTAAAGAAAGTGTCGCATTGCCAACGCGAAACATGTAACAACTTATGGTGAGCAGACCCCCTCTGCTTGTATTTATCTCTTCTTCGAAGACCTTATTAGACGAGGAGGAGAACCTACCAAATACCCGAATAAAGGAAAGACATGACCTGAATGGATACAAACATATGGAGAAAGCAGGTTATAATTTTAACAATATTGTTGTGTTAGCAAAGGTAGTGGAGGTGGAAACCTACGGCCTCAACAAAACCCAGAAGAAGATTTAAGAACAAGGAGGTCTAATAGAACTCCCAAAAGTGGGTCTTAGTTTTACACCAATGCAACCGATTAGGATATTAGGGCGATGCAAGGCCAAGCAAAATGTGTTTTAACATATCTACGCTGACGAAATATATGAGAGTGAGGATGAAAATGCTCAACCTCTTGTAAAACCTTCTATGTTTGATAGATTACAACCATCTGCCTTAGGAAAACACTCATTTGTCTTCGCTAGAATTAGGAAGGGTCAAAACCCTAAGTCTTCTGCACTCCGTAGAGTAAAGGATCATGCGTAACGAAGGCATTCAGTATTTAACATAGTCACAAAAGCAAGAGAATTAACGAATCCACTACCCTAAGAACGAAAGTATTCAGTGCTCAATTGACTTGGTGATGGAAAAGAAGTGCAAAACTCTATCCCTTCTCATATGAAGCAGCTTTCATCCCCTGATGTGAATATAGATGGTTCACTGAGGGTAAGGAGGCGCACTGTGGTCTTGACTGATCAGCTGGGTAATTCTGACATCAACAAAGGGGATGACTAAGAGGAAGTGACTTCTTCTAATCATATCACAGTCCAAGAATGTGAAGACTCAGAGACAAAGATAGAACTTACAGAGATTCCTGAAACTCTTGAAGATGGGGGGCAAGCTACAGTTGATGATTTGAAGAAATTGCATCTTATAACTACTAAGAAACCCTACCCCATTTATGTAAGTTCATTACTAACACCCGAGGAAGAAAAGGAGTACTTTAATCTCCTCTGCAGTATAACGACGTATTTGTATGGAGTTACGGGGAAATGCTAGTGTTTGATTCTAAAGTCACAGTCTATCACAATCCCTCAGGAAGTGATCAACAAACTCATAGAGGCCGGATTCATTCGTGAGGTAAAATACCCAACTTCGATCGCAAACGTTGTCCCTATAAGGAAGAAGAATGGGCAACTTCATATTTGCATAGACTACGGGATCTCAATAACGCTTGCCAAAAGATGATTTCCCGTTGCCCGTCACCAATCTCATGATTGATTCAACCATGGGACACCAAGCCTTGATGTTAAGGTTATGCCCTATGGTTTGAAGACTAAGAAGTCATAGCTTTTTGCACTCCCAAAGGCATCTTCTGCTATAAGGTAATGCCCTTTGGTTTGAAGAATGCCATAACAACATACAAAAGAGCAATGTAAACCATCTTTGATAACATGTTGCATAAAACAGTGGAGTGTTATGTTGATGATCTTATGGTCAAGTCAAAAAAGGGATCAGACCACCTACAAGACCTTCGGCGAATTTTTGATAGGTTAAGAAGATGTCAACTAAAGATGAATCCACTTAATTGTGCATTTGATGTGACTTTAGGGAAGTTCCTAGGCTTTATAGCTCAACATAGAGGCATTAACATTGACCAGGCCAAAATCAAGCAATCCAAGGGATGCCTGCCCCCAAAAATCTCGAGGGACTACGGCGTCTCCTAGGTTGTTTGGCTTATATTAGAAGGTTTATATCTAACATAGTCGGTCGTTGTCACCCATTCCACCACTTTATGAAGAACGTGCCCAATTCGAATGGGACTCGTCATACCAAAAAGCCTTCGACAACATTAAATATTACTTGTCAAATCGACCAATTCTAGGGGCACCAATTCTAGGGAAACCTCTTGTACTCTACATTACAGCTCAAGAAAAGTCTTTGGGGGCATTATGCACCCACAAAAATGAGGAAGGCAAAGAAAAAGCTATGTATTATTTGCGTCGCACTTTGGTTGGGGCTAAAATGAATTACTCCCTGATTGACAAGATGTGNNTAGCTCTTACGTTTGCCATTCAAACATTAAGGCATTACATGCATGCTCATACTATGCGGGTGATTTCTAAAGCTAAACATATCAAATACATGTTGTCAAGGCTAATTCCAAGCAGGCGACTTGCAAAGTGGGTTGCAATGCTGAAGCAATATGACATTGTTTACGTGCGACAAAAGTCGACAGATCACCCAATCACTAATGCTTGGGATCCAAATGATGACTTGCCTGGTAAAGGTGTATTCTTCATTGATATCCTCCCACCTTAGAAAATGTGTTTTAATGGAGCCATGGGACATGATGGTGCTGGTGTAGGACCAATCTTTGTTTCCCCATAAAAACATATCCTCATTTATTCATTCGTGCGAGCTCAGTCATGTTCCAATAATGTGGCTAAATATTAGGCATTGATTTTGGGCTTTCAAATGGCCATTGAAATAGGAATCAAAGACCTTCACATCTATGGTGATTCTCAATTAGTCATCAAGCAACTTTTTGAGGAATATGAAGTCAAAAACGATGACCTCGTGTCATACCATAAACATGCCTTACAAGTGCTTGATAAGCTTGAAACCATGAAGTTATAGCACGTTCCTAGGAGTGCTAATAAGATACCTGATGCACTTGCAAGCCTTGCAACCACTTTAGCATTAGGGGTGGAAGAAAGCATGAATATCCCTTTTTGCAACTAGTGGGTTGTTATTCCCCTCGGTGAAGAGTTTGAGGAAAATGTTAATGTTGTCAGCGCTCAAGAAGTAGATAAAGAAGATTGGCGCCCACCACTCATTAATTACTTACAGCATGGAAAGCTCGCCAATGATCCAATGCATAAGATAGAAATCTAATAGAGAGCTCCCCGCTTCCTTTACTTCAAGAGGACTCTTTATCGACGTTCTTTCCTCAGCATTTGGTTGTGATGCTTAGGTAACGAAGAGGCAAGACAAACAACAGAGGAAGTGCAGTCAAGAATATGCGGTGGACACCAGGTAGGGCCCAAATTGTATGATCAAATCAAGAGGATAGGTTATTATTGGCCTACCATGGTGCAAGGTTGGATAGACTATACAAAGAGGTGCGATCCTTGCTAGTTTTATGCCAATTTTATTTATAACCTCCTGAACCACTCCATCCAATTGCAGCATCTTAGCCATTTAAATCATGGGGACTCGATGTTGTGGGACCCATCACTCTAAAGTCTTTCGCTGGTCACTCATACATCTTGGTGGCGACTGACTACTTTTCCAAACGCGCAGACGCAATCCCCTTAAGGGAAGTCAAGAAGGAGAATGTCATTAATTTCATTTGGATATACATCATCTACCGGTATGGGATGCCCCGATATATTATCAATAACAATGGGAAACCATTTGCCAACAAGCTGGTGAGTGACCTATGTGGAAAGTCTAGGTTTGCTCAGCACAAGTCTTCAATGTACAATGCACCAGCAAATAGGTTAGCAGAAGCTTTGAACAAGATGCTTTACAACTTACTAAACAAATTGGTAGCAAAGTCAAAAAGTGATTGGCATGAAAGGCTAGGGGAGGCTCTTTGGATGAAAAGAATTACGCATAAGACGCCAACTCAATCGAACCCTTTTGCTTTGGTATATGGGGTTGAAGTGGTATCGCCTTTGGAACTTCAAATCCCTTCACTCCGCATTGTCATATAGGAAAGCTTGAACAAAGATGAAAATCATAAGCTTCGCTTGGCTGAGCTCGAGCCCTTGTTGAAAAAAGACTTTGAGCGCAACAAAAGTTGGAATGCTATCAATCTCGCTAATCATGAGCGTTCAACAAAAGGGTATGGCCGCATTCATTTTAAGTTAGAAATCAAGTGCTAGCGGTAAGAACGCCACTCATTATCCCGCACAAGACTGGGAGCAAGTTCACTTCTAAGTGGGATAGCCCTTACCTCATTCGAAAAGTCTACACCAACGGTGCTATAGGATAGTTGATACTTACGCAGTGCAAGTTGGACCGATAAATGGCAAGTTACTAAAACTTTACTATCCTTAATGTATTAATACATGTAAGCTCCTAGACATGAGCCTAAACGGTTCATTCATTCAAGTTAAACTACATTGTATCAATCATGGCCCGTAAGAGTATAAACTATGAACGACTAAATGAAAAAAAATTTTATTGTTCAAACTACGTATGACTTAATCCTTCAGGGTTCCCTTCACATACATAGGCAACTTTGGTATACACCTAAGTACAGTCATCACCATAAAATGAAAAAAAGAAGTTTGTTGATGCTAAATAAAAAAGTTCTCCTGATTACGTGTTTTATACAAGTTGTGAGTTTAAAGGAGAAATATAGAGATTTGGCTTGGTATAAATTCATCTGCTGTCATAAAGTTGACAATTGTGGAATCCAAATCACAAGAAAAATCAACCAAGACACATGTGCAGTGATGAATAAAAGAAACTTTTCATCTGAGCTATATTCTATAGATATCAAGCTTACATCACAAAGTGTAAAGTACATTGCAAGTCCATCTCAAAAAAAGGGGGAGTTAACTTTCGTTTCCATTGCAAATTCTTCACATCTTTGAAATACTCCTTTATGTAGGCTTCAGCCTTCTCTAAACTAGCTTTTGTGGCTGCATCTATCACTTCAGTGGCTTTAAGTATGTCAATCTAACCCTGCAAGCCAATAACTTCCCGCCCAAATTCTTGAAGCAAATGCTCGTTGGCCGCTACCTTAGAGCTAAGATCTTTCTTTTGATCTTCTAAAAGTTGAAGCTCTTTCGGCAGCTCCTCATGCCTTAATTCAACCTACTTCAACTCAGCCATCTTTGCTTTATAATGGGAGCCTTTTGTGTTCAGCCAACGGGAGGCCTCATCAAGCTTACCTTGCACCTCCATGCGACAATAATCATGTTCTTCAACAAATGTTTGACTGGAGTAGCTTTATGTTAGGTCCTTGAAGTCACATGCTTGCTTGATCAACCCTTCAACCTTACTCGCTACAGGTGATGGGGACCATCCAACCAAACCTCCTGATTTACCTACCGAGGGTCTAAGCTAATACTCAATTGAAGAGTGAAAGCTTCAAACCAAGGAAGATACATTCAAGAGAAAACTAAGGCAATTGGTATGCAATAAGCTAGTTGTGAGGCAGCAAATGCACGAATTGTGATGATTGCCTAAGGAAAGGAAGACACCAAGCTAAAACCCACTCAGTACATGATGTGAATAAGTGGAACAAGAAAGTTTGAAGGTGGCAGGGTTGTGCCTATGGACACGGCATGGCCGTGCCAAAATTCTGCCCGGCCGTGGCTTGTCTTCTCACTTTGCACGGTTGGAGTTGCCTTGAAGAGGGGATGTTTGCTAGACTTTTTTGGGATTGTCTAGGCTGTGATTGAGGATGGAATGGAGAGTATGAATGGTGTGGGAATGTAGGGATGTGAAGGAGCTTCAAAGTGAAAGATTACTAACTCAAAAACTCAAGTTAATAATCTCACCTCAATTCACCTTAAATCCGGTTGCATAAAGCAAGGAAGGGATAGGCTAAACCTACTGTTTGGATACAGATATCACCACCAAACTTAAGTTTAGAGTTTTTAACCTTGGATTAAGATACAGGAACACCACTTAATTTAAGATTAAAACGTACTTGATCACCACCTTAATTGACTAGATTAAAGATAAGCAAGTTGGAATTTGGTTGCACTAAGGCATAAAAGCACAAGCTCTCAAAGAGGTTTTTGATTCAAATCTAGTTGTTTGATACAAGGGGCATGCAAGCTCTTTAAATGGAGCTAAGCTAGCAAGCAAGCACACATACACACACCTCTACCTTTCTTAATGGTGAGGAAAGGTATTAAGACCTAACACAAGCTGATTTGTGCTAAACTACATTACAAGCTTGCTTAAATTAATCTAATATACTCTAAACATAAAGTAAAACAATACTAATACTTATTACACACTAATATACTCTTAATATAAGCTTAATACATGCTGAGATTTTGCTGAACTCCCATTGGTTAGCAGTAAAGTGGTCCTTGCCTTTTGTCTAGCCAATAGTATGCAAGAGACACTCTTTTTGCTACTTGTTCTTCATTGGCCAACCTTCCCAAGGTCTTGCAGCCCATCATTAATGCTTAGGGACGTGTGCCAAGCTTAGACGAGTGTGCCAAATCTGCTGAGTTGAAGGAAACCCACCGGTGAAGGCAAAAATAAACCGGGACAGCAAACCGGGTTCAAGGACAGTTTCTGGCCGATTTTGCAACTAAGATTAAGCATAGCAAAAGTGAGGATGATTCGGTTTTCAAGCCATGGGGGGTCACTTTGGGATGTGTATAATCCCCCCACAAAGAAATCAAGGTTATGATATGTTTAAGTAAGGTAATTAGGCTTAAACATTTTACTATGCAGATTAGAGCCTAATCTGACCGGTTTACGAAAAGTCCTTGATCTCTCATCCTCTTGTGAGTATGATTGAAAAGTAATGCTTTGACCTGAAAGTAGACATTTTGAGGATTCCAGAAAGGTAAAATTCCAAGACTTAAACCAGCATTAAGCTTATGAAATCACATAACCAAAACTGGGTAAGTTCTGGTTAAACTGGGCAGTTTGTATATCTTGGGTTTATTAGCTAGTGTGAGAGGGAAAATGAGGTCTAAATGGGATGAAATGTTTTTTGTTGCAAAGCTGACTTCTTGAACTTTAATGCCAATGCAAAATATTGGCCTTAAACCTTAAAGAGTTTGACGTAATTAACCTCTCAAAACTAGGTTTGCTGCTGGAAACAAACCTGACCTGTTGTTTTAGGTCTTTAAACAAAACAAGGATGAATTATTCACCCTTTAATCACCAAAATGAAATTACCTAGCTTGATTGATTCTTTAAATCAAAGGGCATGGAGGGATCTCCATCATCCTCCCCTTGTTAAAAAGATTTGTCCTCAAATCAATTTAGGTAATTACCTCCTCTTCTTGATTCATTGTATGGCTAAAACAGAATCAACCATTCGAATAACTTGCCTTTGCTCTTGGAGGCTCTCCTCTCATCAAGTCCCTGGCTGATTTGGATGTTGTATATGGGGGACTCTTTGAACATGTCATAAACCACTTCCTCACTTACTCTTAATTCAAGATTAGGAGTTGTAAGTAATAGCTTTGAATGCTTTTAACAGAAGGTTTGTTTGAGTGCCTTGGGTGTGGGTGGAGTGGGAAGAAAGGTTGATGGTTCACCAAAGGTCATGAAAAATATACTTTCATTCTCTTTGCCTTTTGGTAGGTGGAAAGTGTCTAAGGTGAGCATTTCACCTTCATCCGCCTCAATCTCAATCTCTTCAAGATCATCTCCTTTATCTTCTTCTTTTTCCTCCTTTAATTCGACCTCCTTGGTTGCCTTCCATTCCACTAAGGTGACATACCTCCTGTTTGTACAATCTGATGCCAAGTGACCAACGCCTT